>JBBPBX010030173.1:0-23744 GCA_038048925.1 Garcialebias charrua
CGCTAAATGTTTTGAGAAACTGGTCATGTCCCACATCAAGACAACCGTCAACATCAATGAGGATCCTCATCAATACGCATACCGTGAGAACCGATCAACAGAGGACGCCATCTCCTCTGTGGTCCACACTGCTCTCACCCACCTGGATCAGAAAGACTCATACGTGCGTCTGCTCTTTGTGGACTTCACATCTGCCTTCAACACCATGATCCCCCAAACTCTGATGGACAAACTATCCACACTTGGACTAAGCCCCTCCATTTGTAACTGGGTACTAGACTTCTTAACAACAGACCACAGTCCGTGAAGATCCACAACTTCTCCTCCTCCACCATAACCCTCAGCACTGGCTCTCCTCAAGGATGTGTGCTGAGCCCTCTTCTGTTCACTCTGCTCACATATGATTGTACAGCCACACATCCAGGCTGTCATATTGTTAAGTTTGCAGATGATACAGCGGTGGTGGGATGCATCACAAACAATGATGAGTCCAGCTACAGACAGGAGGTGGAACATCTGGAGAGCTGGTGCAAAGAGAATAACCTTCACATGAATGTGAAGAAGACAAAGGAGATGATTGTGGACTTCAGAAGGAACAAACACACCCACACCCCACTGAACATAGGTGGATCTGCAGTGGAAGTGGTCTCCAGCTACAAATACTTGGGTGTACACATGAATGATAACCTCAGCTGGAGCAACAACACCACCAGCCTGATCAAGAAAGGTCATCAGAGACTCTACTTCCTCAGACGGCTGAGACGAGCTGGTCTGAGCAGCCCAGTTCTCACCTCCTTCTACAGGTGTGCAGTGGAGAGCATCCTGTGCTCCAGCATCAACGTGTGGCATGGAGGCTGCACAGTTGAAGAGAGGAAAGCTCTGCAGAGAGTGGTGAAGGCTGCACAGAAGTCTGTTGGAGTCAGTCTCCCCACCATCACAGACATTTACACCTCCAGATGCAGGAAAAGAGCCACCTGCATCATGAAAGACCTCACTCACCCAGCACACTCACTCTTTGCCCCACTCCCCTCAGGACGGAGGTTGAGGAGCATCAAATGTAGAACCACTAGACTGAGGAACAGCTTCTACCCTGAGGCTGTTAGACTCATGAATAAATAAATAATAAGAATAAACACTGCAAAATATCACATCATGCTGATGCTGATCTGTTTTCTTGTTGCTGTGTTCATCTGTGACCATCTGCTCATAAAGACTCATGTTCGTGCTGCTGTTTGTAATGATGTTTTTCTATTACTCTAGGGCTTAGTGTATTTCTAGTTGGATGTTTTTCTTAGTTCATATCCTAGATGTTATTACTGTTTTTCTCTTACATTTTGTTGTTGGATGTAACTGGGACCCTGTGTACATAATCTCATTTCATCACATGTACTACATGCGGTGCAAATGACAATAAAGACTCTCTGACAAGTGTCTGCACACCCCCCAAAAAGAGGCTAAAATCACCACTGATATTAACTCAAATTTTAACAATATTTTCAGCATTTAACCAAAAACAGTGATAACTCCGTCTCCTCACATTTCAAAATGGTTTTAGTTTAAAACTCTGGCATGAAAAAGTGGCAGGCGGACGTTCAGTTTTAGAAATCCAGGCTTCCACCGATTTGTTCCCGTCTTCTGCAGCTCCATCTTGAAGGGCGTCGTGCAGCAGCTACAGAAGAGAGGCTGGAGAAGAAACGAGTCGGGGCTAACTCCAAACAGATGCTGGAGAGGTAAAGACTGTGTGGCCTCATGTTGGGTGGAAAACTACAACCAAAGAGCGCGCAGGAAGCACATCCTCCCCCTGAAAACACGCTGCTCACCATGACTGTGCAGAAAGTGGTTTCAATTCAATAAGTGAGCCCGTGTGCGTCACTCATTTAAAGCTGATTATCTGCACCATCAAAGACCTGCGGGGGGAAATTGGCGTCCTTAATCATCTTCTATTCCTGCATCTCATCTTCACCGAGCGCTTGAATGTTCGACGAAACAAGAAACGAGGCGCGGCAGCATCGATCTTCACTTTTCACGGCAGCTGCGAGCGTCGCTGGCAGATTTAAACAACAATGTGTGGATTAAAATTGATGCCACGATTTTCAAGCTGAGAAAACAAAAAGATGATTGGGACAGGAAACTGAATCCATCCACTTTACATAAAAACTGACATGTGTTCTTGTCCAACACAAAAATGTGATCTTATCTAAGTTTAACAAGTTGTCATACGGTGTGCATTCAAACAGCTCTACAATAAATAAATAAAAACATATTTTTAAATTAATCGGACCCAGTCATGGTGGGAGTTGGACTCCTCCAGGACTGCCTGTCGTCACAGATTCTGTTCATAACTTTTATGGACAGAACTTCTCGGTGGAGGGAGTCTGGTTCAGTGGACTCTGGATTCATCTCTGCTCTTTGCAGATGATGTGGTCCTGTTGGCGTCATCGTGGTTCACAGCAGAGTGTGAAGCAGCTGGGATGAGAACCAGCACCTCCAGATTGGAGGTCATGGTCCTCAGTCAAAAAAGGTGGATTGTTCTCTTCAGGTCGAGGGTGAGGTTCTGCCTGGGTTTTGTCCACGAGTGAGAGAAGAATGAAGCGTGACATTGACAGATGGATTGGTGCAGTATTGTGGACTCTGTGCCGGTCCAATGTAGTGAAGAGGGAGCTGAGATGTAAGACAAAGCTCTCAGTTTACTGGTCAGTCTACGTTCCTCCCCTCCCCTCTGGTCATGAACTCTGGTAGAGACTGAAAGAATGAGATTGTGGACACAGGAGGTTGAAATGAGTTTCCTCTGCAGGGTAGCTGGACTCTCCCTCAGAAATACAGTGAGAAGTTCAGTTATCAGGGGAGAACCTCTGCTCCTCCACATCCAGAGGAGCAGAGAGATCTAGTAAGGATGCTCCCTGGCCAACCCATGGGATCCTCCCAGAAGAGGTGGCTGTGGAAAGAGATGTCTGGACCTCCATGTTCAAACTGCTGCCCCGAGACCTGACTTCAGAACAAGAGGAAGATGATGGATGGATCAAAGTCAAAGTTTCTTTGTCATGCGCACCACATGTGGTGGAACAAAATCGTTGGATGGACGGATGGATTGATATTTTGCAATAGTTTAAAAATCAATTATGATTTGTTTAAAGTGCACTGCAGCTCCAGTATGTAGCATATTGTGGATTCACATCATCTTATTCGACTACTTACGGTAGGATTGCGACAGCTGCAGCTCCCTGCGGCATCCCGCTGTTTTTTGCAGCCAGACTCTGACACAGCTGGTGGACGGCAGCTTTGGCCATGCCGTATCCCATCATGCCTGCAGATCACACAGATGGAACTTTGTTTTAGTGTCACTGAAGACAAATCATCTGAACATCAGTAAAGGCAACATGTGTGGGGATTAAAGTTGGCCTGTTGCGTTGCTGTACGGTTGTATCGTTGCAGAAACTTATGCTGAAGCTTTTTAAACATCATTACATCATTTCATTACAGATATTATACATTCTTCCCTTACCACTGGTGTTGTTCCCCTTGCTCTCAAAACAGCTGCTGTAACTCCAATACTCAAAAAACCTGGTTTAGATCCAAATGATCTCAATAATTTTCGCCCCATTTCAAATCTTCCATTCATTTCCAAAATTCTTGAAAAAACAGTAGCTGCTCAACTTCATGCTCATCTGTCTTGCAATAATTTATATGAACAATTTCAATCTGGTTTCCGTCCGCTCCACAGTACTGAAACTGCACTCATAAAAATCACCAATGACCTTCTCCTCGCTGCCGACTCTGGTTTATTATCCATTCTCCTTCTGCTTGATCTGACTGCGGCCTTTGACACAATTTC
Organism: Garcialebias charrua; assembly: GCA_038048925.1. Taxonomy (NCBI): domain Eukaryota; kingdom Metazoa; phylum Chordata; class Actinopteri; order Cyprinodontiformes; family Rivulidae; genus Garcialebias; species Garcialebias charrua. The sequence goes on from JBBPBX010030173.1 coordinate 3,833, forward strand.
ACACAAAATTCTTCTGGACAGACTTTCCTCTCTTGGCATTGTAGATACACCTCTCAACTGGTTTCATTCATACCTTTCTGGCCGCACTCAGTTTGTTCAATTAAAATCATCCACGTCTCATCCTGTTTCCGTTACCTCAGGTGTTCCACAAGGCTCAGTCCTGGGACCCTTATTGTTTATCATTTACCTTCTCCCTCTTGGTTTCATTTTTCGCAAATATCATATTCAGTTTCACTGCTACGCGGATGACACCCAACTCTATCTTTCAACCAAACCTAATTCTGCACTTCCACCTTCGTCCCTCACTGATTGTCTGCTTGAAATAAAACACTGGTTCACTTTAAATTTTCTTAAATTAAATTGCAATAAAACAGAACTTCTTTTAATTGGAACTAAATCAATACTAAACAAACTTCATAGCTTCTCCATTCCAGTTGATAACACTTCCATCTTTCCCTCCCATCAGGTTAAGAGTCTGGGTGTCATCTTTGATAGCACCCTCTCTTTCTCTTCCCATGTCAATAATATCACTCGGTCAGCCTACTTTCATCTTCGAAACATTAATCGTCTCCGTCCTTCCCTCACTCCTCACTCCACTGCTGTTCTGGTTCACAGTCTAGTCACCTCTCGTTTAGATTATTGTAATTCTCTTCTTTTTGGCCTACCCCAGAAAACCCTTCGTAAATTACAACTGGTCCAAAATTCAGCTGCCCGTATCATTACACGGACCCCCTCAATCCATCACATCACACCTGTTTTAAAACAGCTTCATTGGCTTCCCATCCCATATCGCATCAATTACAAAATACTCCTCCTTACATTCAAAGCTGTCCACAACCTTGCTCCTCCATACCTTTCAGACATTATTCACATTGCTACACCTGCTCGTACCCTCAGATCCTCTTCTTCCATCCAGCTCATTGTTCCCATTGCCCGTCTTGTTACTATGGGGAACAGAGCATTCAGCTGCTCTGCTCCCCAGCTCTGGAACTCACTCCCACCTGATATTCGCAACACAGACTCATTGCCACATTTCAAAGTCAAACTCAAAACTCACCTGTTTAAAGTAGCCTATGCATGATAACAATTGCATTGTCTTATTTTTTTATTTTATTTTTTAAATTCATTTTACTTGTTTTTTCTATGTTTTTAATGTGTCTGGTTTATTTTTATTTTATTTTTTATGATTGACAATGTAAGGTGACCTTGAGTGCCAAGAAAGGCGCCTACAAATAAAATGTATTATTATTATTATTATTATTAAACGAAACATCCCAGGAACAACATGGAGGCTGCAGAACAGTCGAGACTCGTTTGATTTTACTCCTTAAATGATAAACCAAACTATTTCCTTTTGAAATGCATCAATAACAAAGTTTAACTAAGATCTAAAATATGCCAACACATAAAAATAACTTCCCTTAAGTGCAAAACAAGATTTGAAAAAATAAATAAGAATTGTGCAAATATCTCAACTTTGAAATATGTTTTTTTAACGTTTATTCATTTAATTTCAATAAAAAATAACAAATACAATTTCAGATACAAATAAATAAAATACATATAAAATGAAAGGCAGCAGAAGAAGAATGATATCTTATAATTTCTGCCCCTTCTTAACAAAATCAATTTAAACAATCAATTCAAGCAATAATCATAAATAATACAACAAAAACATATAAATTGTCACAAATATTAATTATAGTTCAATAGATATTAACTAACATATATATCTTGTCAACAAAATATTCTTGAGGAGTTTGGGGTGTGGTCGTAAGATGGAGTAAGTCGCACTTGCCAGTGCTCCGGTTAAAACTTATTTTTTAGCACCATTAAGCCCTCTATATGTAATATTTTTTGCCTATCATCACGCACACAACTTCTATCAAGCATCTCTTTTGAAGATTTTAAATTAAAAATGTCTCAAAAGTCGACAAGGTCGAAGAAGGACGCCGAGAAAGATGACGCTGGCCTAACCCTCGAGGCAATTACCTCGCTGCTCGAGGAGCACCGCGCTGCGCTGTCAGCTGAGTTTAAACAAACTTTTCACCAGCTGGATCTCAAATTGGACCAAACTCGGCTCGCGGTGGAGGAACACGGCCAGCGTGTGTCATCACTGGAACTTGTCACTAACGACCTGAGCCAGCGCATGTCGGAGGTGGAAAACACCTGCTCAACTCTGCAGGAGGAAAACGCCAGACTAAGATCTAAACTGGCGGATTTAGAAAATCGAAGCAGACGGCAGAATATTCGTGTGCTGGGTTTACCGGAATCTATTGAAAGCGGACGTCCCACAGACTTCTTCTCCAACCTGCTGTGCGACATCTACGGGCGTGACACGCTTCCTTCTCCACCCGAACTGGACCGGGCCCATCGAACCCTCGCTCCGAAACCCGCCTCGGACCAGCGGCCGCGCCCGGTTATCCTGCAAGTGCACCGGGTCCAGGTAAAGGAGCTCCTCATCAGGGAGGCTCGACGCAGAGGCAGGCTTGAATACCAGGGGAAACCGGTGCGGATCGTGGAAGACTACAGCCCAGAAGTCCTCAACCAGCGAGTGGAATATAAGGACGTGATGTCCGCACTGTATTCTTTGGGTCTAAAACCTGCTCTGCTTTTTCCAGCTCGACTCCGCGTGACTTTACCTGATGGACACAGAAAGTGGCTGGGCTCGGTCGAAGAGGCGCAGAAGTTCAGTGACACCTTTCAAGCTTCACAGCGCAAGTAGCCTGGTTAAAACCACACCCTGTCCTTCACTTCGCTTCAGACTAGGGTCTGGCATTCCTCCCATTGAAAACGATTTCTCCTGGAGATTTTTGAATGGACCAATCAGAGAACAGAAGGCGGAGTTTTGTTAGTTTAGCCTGGCGAGGTCCAGGCTATCAGATAAATTGCTCAGAAACCACTCGGTGGATATTTTTTCTGCCACCAGTGTGTAATTATATGGCTCTAATTTACTGACTGTTGGCCTAGATAAAACATTTGAGATAAAATTCGATTTTTTATCATTTATTTTCGTAGCGCACCCGAGGCTGTTTGGAAAATGTCAAACCGAAACTATTTAAATCCAGCAGATTTGACCATTTCGTGAATTGATTTAGGAACTGTTAAGCTCAGGAACACTTCTGATATAACGTCAGCTAAGAAATATATTTTTTATCAGCAGAGAAATAATAGTTTTTTACCTTGTTTTGATGAAAATTCCTTCGTGGCGGCAGCCATTTTGAATGACGACGTCAGTCGACATCGTTCAAAACTCCGCCTTCTGCTCTCTGATTGCTCAGGAACACTTCTGATATAACGTCAGCTAAGAAATATATTTTTCTCAGCAGAGAAATAATAGTTTTTTACCTTGTTTTATTGAAAATTCCTTCGTGGCGGCAGCCATTTTGAATGACGACGTCAGTCGACGTCGTTCAAAACTCCGCCTTCTGTTCTCTGATTGGTCCGAACAAAAATCTACCGGAGAAATCCTTGTGGATGGGGGAAGTCCCAGACTGTGAAGTGAAGGGAAATGAGAATTGAACGGAGCTGTGCAGGAAGGCGAGGGCCAGGCTACAGCGCAAGTAATATTTAAACTTTTCTTCTAACTGATGAACAATGTACGGAAGCGTATTGCTGACACCAATGCGCTGTTCCCGCACTGGCTTTGTTTCTGTTTACACTAAACTTTTCTTTACATGAGGTGAGGAACAGATGAGCAGGACTCTGCCCATACTCTGATTATCTGAGACTTTTTTAGTTGCAGCTTTTTTTGAACTATTAACATTTTTGAAATGAAACATTTTTCCTTTTCTCGTTTACCTGTTGACTATTTTGAGCTGAATCTTGGGTTAGTCCTGGATTGATTGATAATTAATTTGAGATTGGGATTAATTTAACTTTACGTTTGTATATGTGTGCGTGATTACCGGTACATGTGTATACATTTTTTGGCCTTGCATACTTTAAACTAGTTTGTGAGGTGCTTATAAAAAAATTTTTTTTTTTTTTTAGGCATTAGGTATTTAGGCACATAAATAATTGAAGTAGGCCTATCCAGGTATAAAAATGGGTGAAATATATAATGTTTTTAATATATTATTTTGAACTATTAACATTTTTCCTCTTCTTGTTTACCTGTTGACTATCTTGAATTGAATCTTGAATTGGTCTTGGACTGATTGAAGATTTAATTTAGGATTAGGATTAATTTAACCTTGTTTATATGTGTATGCGTGATCACACATCTATGTGTACATTTTTGGCCTTGCATGAGGTGCTTATACATTTTTTTTTTCCTCTGATGATACTGGAGCACTAGTTTAAAAGTTAGACAGGAGACTTATTTTTAATTTCTATGGAGCTTGCTGCTTCTGTCTGTTGCAGCTGTCCAGGGTGGGAAAGGGAGGGGGGTGGGGGGTCCATCACTGCCATTAATTTATATTTTCTTTCACTTTGCCAAGAATAATAATAATAATAATAATAATAATTAATTCAATTTATAACGCACTTTTCATTACTGAAAATCTCAAAGTGCTACACATATATTGAATGCTACACACATTCATAAACCGGTGGCGGCAGACTACCATGCAAGGTGCTTTCCAGTCCTACCGGGAGCAACTCAGGGTTAAGTGTCTTGCCCAAGGACACAACGACACATGGTGCGGGTCCCGGGAGTCGAACCGCCAACTTTCCGATCGGGAGACGACTGCCATTACCACTACACCACGGCCGCCCAAGAACTGCACAGCCATCAACACATTAGACTGTATTACCTACCTTTCTTATACAAATTATTAGTAATATGAGTGGTCAGTTGGTGTTGTCAAGCTGGAACGTCAAAGGTTTGAACCACCCCGTCAAGAGAAGGAAGGTGCTCTCTCATTTAAAACAGTTAAATACAGGCATTGCTTTCCTGCAGGAGACTCACATTAGAAGTGACGATAGCAAACGATTACTGCAAACATGGCACGGGCAGAGTTTCCATTCCTCATTTCGAGCAAAGGCTCGGGGCGTCTCGATCCTCATCAGTCAAGACATTTCATTTGAACCTTTTCAAGTTAACTCAGATAAATATGGTCGTTTTGTGATTGTTTCCGGTAAATTGTACAACACACCAGTAGTGCTAGTTAACGTTTATGCCCCAAATACGGATGATGTTGGTTTCTTTGAGAAATTATTTTCACTGCTCCCGGACCTAAACACATACTCATTGATACTCAGTGGTGACCTGAATTGCTGGTTGGACCCAGTTTTGGACAGATCCTCTACAAACCCTGCCACAGCCAGCAGGTCGTCCCACACTATTCGTGCCTTTCTATCTAAGTATGGCCTGTGCGATGTATGGCGTTTTTTACACCCAGCTGAGAGAGAATATTCTTTTTTTTCTCATGTTCATCATTCATACTCGAGGATCGATTACTTTTTCATGGACAACAAACTTCTTCCCTCTGTCCGTGGCTGTGACTACCACAGTATTGTCATCTCAGACCATGCACCTGTCACTCTGTCTTTGTCCCTCCCTGACATTCCTATAAGGAGTAGACAGTGGAGATTCAATTCAACGTTACTGTCAAACAATGATTTTGTTACATTTATAGAAAAAGAAATAACCTTCTTTCTATCCATAAACAGAACTCCTGGGATCCCATTGTCAACCGTTTGGGATACCCTTAAGGCCTATCTTAGGGGACAAATCATTTCATATACCGCCCGGCTGAGGCAAAAATCTCAAAAAGAAAGAACTGATTTAGCCCAGCAGATAAAAGAAATTGATCAACAATATGCTCAAAACAAATGCCCTAATCTGTACAAAAAAAAGTAGAACTCAAAACTAAGTTTGATTTATTGTCTACATACTCAATAGAACAATCACTTTTGAAAAGTAAATCATCATTTTACATACATGGAGAAAAGTCAGGAAAACTACTGGCAAATCAGTTGAAGGGTGCCATGGCTAAACAAATCATCCCTAAGATCCAATTAGAGAACGGCACCACAACTCTAGATCATTTACAAATTAACAGAGCATTTAAGGACTTTTATTCCCATTTATATACTTCAGAATCCCATACCAACAAGAATTTATCTTCTCAGTTTTTCGAAAAGACCAACATGCCAAAACTCACACCCAACCTGAAAGATGCACTGGAGATCCCAATATCCCTGACAGAAATTGTGTCAGCTGTATCGGTAATGCAGTCTGGCAAATGTCCGGGTCCTGACGGCTTCCCTGCTGAATTTTTTAAGAAATTTTCTTCATTACTTTCCCCACTCCTACACTCGGTTCTCTTAGAGTCATTTGACCAAGGATCCCTTCCGAAATCTTTTTTAGAGGCCTGCATTACCCTCATTGCAAAGAAAGGAAAAGACCCAACTCACTGTTCCTCTTATCGACCAATCTCCCTTTTAAATACAGACGCCAAAATTTTAGCCAAAGTTCTTGCTCAAAGGTTGGAAAAGATCCTTCCTTTGATCATATCAAAAGACCAGACTGGATTCATTAAAGGCAGGCACTCCTTTTTTAATGTCAGACGCCTTTTTGACATTATTTATTCTCCTTCGGATACTGTTCCTGAGTGTGTTATTTCCCTTGATGCAGAGAAAGCATTTGATCGGGTTGAATGGGACTACTTGTTTAATGTTCTTGACAAATTTGGTTTTGGCCCCAATTTCATTACATGGGTGCAATTAATTTACTCACATCCCACCGCAACCATTCGTACCAACTCTCAGATATCAAAACCCTTCAGTCTACATCGAGGAACTCGCCAGGGATGCCCACTGAGCCCTATGCTCTTTGACCTGGCAATTGAACCTCTTGCCACTGCCTTGCGGTCCTGTGACACAATTTCAGGAATCTGGAGAGGCGATATGGAGCACAAGGTCTCCCTTTATGCTGATGACCTTTTACTTTTCATTTCTCATCCGACTGACACGCTGCCCTCCGTTTTATCATTACTTGAGGAATTTGGAATAAACTCTGGTTACAAATTAAACCTGAGTAAAAGTGTAATTTTCCCTGTCAATACCCTGGCGCAGACTCTTGACTTTGGTAAATGGCCTCTTAAAATTGAGAAGACAAAATTCTCTTACCTGGGTGTTACAGTTACGAGGAGGTATAAAGATTTATATCAAGAAAACTTTGTCTCTCTGTTGAATCAGACAAAGCAGGCATTATCCCGATGGTCACCGCTTTCCATTTCCCTCACAGGCCGTATTAACTCAGTCAAGATGGTCACTTTACCTAAGTTTTTATATCTTTTTCAAAATATTCCTGTTTTTATCCCTGGTTCATTCTTTGTTCAGTTAGATTCCATCATTTCATCATATCTGTGGCAAGGAAAACGTCCACGCTTAAATAAGACACATCTCCAAAAAACTAAGGCCGCAGGCGGTCTTGCCCTTCCAAATTTCCGCTTTTATTATTGGGCAGCAAACTTACACTGTCTAGCATTCTGGTCATTCTATTACAACAGGCCTGACAGCCCTGACTGGGTAGAGATGGAGTCACAGTGTTCTGGGAAATGGTCCTCCGTGGCTTTCTTGGGATCCTCACTCCCGCTTCCACCACTTACAACTGTTATAAATCCAGTTATAAAACACTCACTAAAAATCTGGGCACAATTTCGTAAATGTTTCAATTTCTCTAGTTTCTCTCTCTATAGCCCTATCATGTCTAACCAACTTTTCAAACCCTCATCTCAGGACTCTGTTTTTAAAGAATGGCAAAGAAGGGGTATAGTACGCTTCAATGACTTGTTTCTCAATAACACTTTAGCTTCATTTCAACAACTATGTGAAAAATTTGGTCTTCCCCAGTCCAATTTTTTCAGGTATCTCCAAATACGGCACTTTATTACTCTTCATTTGTCCAGCCTCTCCATTTCAACCGATAGCAGTATTGTTGACACTATTCTTTCTCTAGACCCAAATAAAAAACAGTCCATTTCATTCATTTACAGTAAACTATTGGATTTGAAGCGTGCTTCCTCAGATAAAATAAAAGCTGCTTGGGAAGAGGATCTCGGCTCCTCTATTTCAGAGGACTCTTGGACCTCCATACTCAAACTGGTGAGCTCCAGTTCTCTCTGTGCTAGACATTGTCTAATACAATTTAAAGTGGTGCACAGAGCTCACATCTCTAAACTGAAATTGTCCTCTATGTATCCTGATGTCAGCCCATACTGTGTGAGATGCAAACATGCTGAAGCCTCTCTCTCCCATATGTTTTGGTTTTGCCCATCTCTGAACAAATATTGGCGGGAAATCTTTCAGACTTTATCACATGTACTAGATACACGCCTGAACCCTGACCCACTGATTGCTCTGTTTGGTCTTGTAGAGGGCATGACACACCTAAATAAAAACCAACAACATGTAATATCGTTCACCTCTCTCCTGGCCAGACGAGCTATTTTGCTTAGGTGGAAAGAACCGTTTCCACCCACTCACGCTCAGTGGTTGGCTGACATCATGTCCTGTTTAAAGCTGGAGAAAATCAGATTCACACTCCAACAGAAAGAGGGTAAATTTGAGAATGTCTGGGGACCTTTCCTGAATCTGTTCCAGTCTCTTTGACAACACAACTCATTCAGGTTAATGCAGTCTCTTGGCTATTTTACCTTTTATTTATTTTTTTCCTTTTCTTTTGGCAGTGATTGGGTAGGGATTATTTTCTACATGTTGTAACTTAGATTGATTGTTGTTTTTTTGTTGTTGTTGTTGTTGTTGTTGTTTTTGTTTGTTGTTGTTGTTGTCTGAAGAAAAAAAATGAAAAATTCAACAAAATATTCTTGATCTTTTTCAAGATCTGATAAAAATAACGATTTCTCTTTTTTAATATCATAGTCCAAACTATTCCATAAACTTATTCCCTGCATTGAAGTAGACCTACCCCTTAAACTTGTTCGATACTTCGGTTTTACAAAAATATCCATTCCCTTTAAATTATAACAACTGTTCCTTTTTATAAAATACGCTTGAATGTGTGGTGGTAATATATTATTCTGAGCCTTGTACATAGTTAATTGAATATTGCATGTCACAGTGATCTTGGTGCTTGTTGTTTAAAGAGTCTGACAGCAGGAAGTTAGAAGCTGTAAATGAATCTGCCCTAACAGGAGAAAACATCTTTAACTCTTAGCTTGCCTCCCTGAACATCTTATTACTGCACCGACCAATGGGAACAGGGGGCGGTGGGGCCGCTTCACGTTTGAGCTTTTGTTTTCCCCTAAAAGAGAAAAAGCAGGAACAAGGCGAGCGAGGGGGATAAACAAGTCGGGGGGTCCCAAAGCACGAGGCTGGCTTCATGCTCCGGTCTGCTCCGGCACCAGCAGGTCAGCCTACAGGTTCAAACATGTGACCCGGGCCTCGTGGTCAGAGCCCATCTGCAGCTCCATTCAACCAGCCTTTAAAAATCAGATCAACTGACTGGAAACCAGGGTAGGAGCAAAGTGACAAGTTACATTTATTTATAAAGCACATTTAAAAACAGCAGACGCTACCAAAGTGATTTAAACAAACAGGATTAAAAACGATGTTTCTGCAAAACTTGAGGACACGCTGATGAAGTCAGTCAATGAATCAGGTATATTAGAGCTAGACACTCCGGTTTTAAACTGATTTATAGTTGTTTTCGCAAAATACTTAAATAAATAATAATTTTAAGACAGACATTTTCAGTGAGACGAGAAAAAAATTAATAAATAAACAAAACAAAGCAACGACATAAGAAAAGCTGTTAGGAGCCTCTCATGTAATTCCCCGTCTCCTCTTTTGTGTTGAAAAGCAAATTCTGGATAAACTTCAGCAGCAGCCGCCTGGAAAACAGCTGCATATCTTTGAGGCTAATCACATCTTGTAAAAAATCTCACACAGCAAAGAAGAGCTCTTCTGCCCCGACAGTCTTTGTGGGGATGACCTCCATTTTAAACCTCAAATCCGGTCAAAGAGGTCAGTCATATGATTTATCAACTTCATCCTGTTAAATTAGTTTTTGACCTTGTTTTCTGACGGCATCAAATGATTTTAGCATCTATTCAAGTCTAAAACTACAGTTTAATACTTGGGTAAGTGGAGCAATCGCTTTGTTTTGCTCAGTTTTCTTACAGAGCGGCGACGCGTCCTCTGGATTTACAGCCTGTTCATTCATATAATTCTGATTAACCTTGACAAAGTGAAAGTCAATACTATTAACTCTTTAATCTGCCTTTTTTTTATTTTTTTTATTTATTTTTTTTTATTACACACACGGTCTTTGGCTGAACTCGATGTGTTCGATCCAAACACTGAACAAAAACTATCCAATGTTGTTTCTTACATTTGTTTCTTTAAACCCTGAATTTTTACTGTTCTACATAAAAATGAAAGCTGTGGATTAAACGGTCAAACAAAGGGCGGCAATAAAAAAAATAAAAAGCTTTGGCCCGTTTCAGGGCTCTGGGTCCAAGTGGGCCAGAACTGCTGAGTCACTGCAGCCAATAAGCCTGGCTCGGTGCTGATCCAGAGATTAGTGTGCTTTAAATCTCAGCTCATCACAAGGCTGCTCTCAGACCACATGGCCCAAAACCAAAGCATCTGGTTACATCTGGGCTGGCGTTCAGCGATCACACAAAGTAATCATGATTGATTAGCTGAAATCATTCAAACTGAGATGATGGAAATCTCTGTTTGTAATTCTACAAAATGATTCTTCAGTAAATCATCCCATCATTGAGCACTTAGTTGGAGTCTGCATTTAATTTAATAACGTTAATAATAAATTTAATGTTCATTTTATTTACGGAGCACATTTAAAACCAAAGTGCGATACACTAACATTAAAGCCTGATTAGATTTAAACATAAGAGACAGATTAAAAGTGGCAAAGCAAAACAAGAAGAGAGAACCAAACAAAATTCAGTCAGGTCATCTGGACAGTTTCTTTTTTTGTGCTGAAACGTTTCACCTTCCATCCAGAAGACTTCATCAGTCAAGGAAACACACAACACAAAATGGATTATTCCCCCAACAGCTGACTCCAAAGTGGAACAAACCAGTTGTTATGTTTTCTTGACTGATGAAGCCCCCTGGATGGAAGGTGAAACGTTTCAGCACAAAATAAGAATCTGTCCAGATGACCGGACTGAAAATTGTTGGATTGTATACCTGGATTATTGAGCAAGGACTTTGTTGGTTAAGAAGAGAGAACATTAAATTCAATTAAAAACATTACTAAAATAACTTGAGAATGAAGGAATGCACATCACCCGCCGCCTTTAGTGCCAGAATCGTTCAACTTAATACATTTTATGATGAAGGAACAGAGTCGTAGTTGCTTTGATCAAAGCTTGTTAATGAGATCTGTAGGCGGTCAGAGGACGAGTGCAGAACGACCGTCAGCTACAACCACAACAAACTGGAGCTCAGCATCTGTTCAAGTTTCCAAGCTACAGTCAGGTTTATTAAATACAGGTGGTCCTCGACTTACGGCGATTCAGTGTTACGAATGCATCTTATTAATAAATAAAAAAATAAATAAATAATGTGTTTAAATGTTCTTGATTTCATGTGTACAGCACTTTGTTGCAGCTGTGGTTGTTTTAAATGGCTTTATAAATAAAGTATTATTATTATTATTATTTTTAAGCCGATTTACGCAGTTTCCGACAGTTTTTTGGCAGTGCCCGCCAGTTTAGCCAGTTAGCTCCAGCCTCGACAGCCAGCTGTTCCTGCGCTCGGATACATGAGCTGGAGCTGAACTGCGGTTTTGCGGAGGGACGGATGGACGAAGGAAAATGACGCTGTGGACCGCGTGAAGCAGCAGACAGCGAGCTGGACCGGAGGAGCAACGAGATAACATGCTAATGCCCCACCGGGGACACGGAGCTGACGGACGGCGGAGAGGCCTGCTGCGGCCGGGAGCTCACCTCGATGTCCGCCTGGCAGCCTCAGATGTTGGATGGACACCGAGCTAACATGCTAAAACGTGAAGAAACAGCTGCGGCAGCCTTTTGGAGAGGCTAACATGCTAACGCAGCGCAGCCTGTTGGATGGACACCGCGGAGAAACGGCTCCCAGTAAGTTATTCACTCTTTTCCCTTTCATTATGGCTCCAAATGTATGGAGTTAACATGCTAATGCGGAGGGGCTAACGCTAACGCGGCATAGCTTGTTGGACAACACTACGGCGAAACGGCTCCCAGTAAGTTATTAACTCTTTTTCCCTTCATTATGGCTCCAAATGTATGGAGTTAACATGCTTACAGTCCTTCCTGTAAACAGTTAGGACCGCGTGAAGCAGCACAAAGCTGCAGAGCTCGGACGTGCAACGAGCTAACATGCTAACAGACGGAGACAGGCTTAACCAGCTCAAAGTAATAAATTAACTATTTATTATGGCTCCAAATGTACTGTGTGTGTCTTTTTAATTATTATGTAGGGTACTGTGTTAGCATAGGCGAAGTGCTTGGTGACTTGGGAACTGTACATTACCGTACATGTACGTGTATAAGTGGCGGCTCGTGTGTTTTACGACTTACGGCGATTTTCGACATGCGAACGGCCGTAGGAACGGAACTCGTCCGTAAGTCGAGGACCACCTGTACAGTACTAAACTTATAAATAACAAAATGACTCAATCACTCTTTTACAGCTCACTGTAAAGCTCAAAAAAGCGCATTTTCATTCAAAACAAGAGCAAGCTTTAGTCAGAGAACCTCTGGTCCCTCAGCAGCTCTGAAGCTGAAGATGCGTCTCGTTCTTCCTCCTCCTGCTTCCATTTGGTCGAGATGTTTCAGCTCGAACTGATCAGTGAAACAGCTGGCTGCCTCTGGCTCGTTGCACAAACAAACAGATCCGACACGATGAACGCCGTGAACAGAATGAAAACCGTCCCTCACCTCCGGTGCCTGTCAGGGCCGCCTTAGCTCCAGCCAGCGTCAGCAGACCTCCAGCTTTCAGGTGGCGAGCAGCAAGGTGGCTGGAGATGGTGGACGTCCACACGCTTTGTTTCCACATCAGATCCGTGTTTTTGTAGAAGTCTGAAGGAGAATAAGAATCTTATCTGTTTTTATGTTGAATGATTTTCAGTATACAGGTGAGCCTGTTTAAAACACAATAAGCTGGTGAATGAATTACCGTTATTTCCTGAATATAAGCCACTACTTTTTTCACAGGCTTTGAACAAACTGGCTTTTGCAATGCTGCGGCTAATTTATGGATTTTCTTTCGTTTTGTTTTTTGACAGGCTAATGAGCTTCCTGCCCGGACGCTGACATAGCTGCCCAATACACGTCTCTTTTGGGGGGGTGGGTCCTCGTGACTCAATGAAACTACCTACAGTATACAGGTAGTCCCCGATTTACGAGCGCTCTGATCTGCGAGGTTCCAGACTTACGAGCTGCACATTTTTGGAAAAAACGAAAAAAATACTGAGTTTTCATGTGTTTTTTCACTACAGTTAGTTAGTTAAGCATATAAACACACGTTTCCGATCATTTTTATGCACTCAAAAGTAGTTTTTAGATGAAAATAGAGTGTTTTTAGGCGCGCTAGCGAAAACCGTTCCAATTTACGAGCGGATTTCCGGATTTACGAGCGAAATGGCGGCCGTTCCAAATTACGAGATTTCCGGTTTACGAGCGCCTCGTTGTAACGGATCTCGCTCGTAAATCGGGGACTACCTGTACTGTATAAATAAAGGTTTTTTTTTTTTTTACTGACCAATGAAACTACTGAACAGGTCACAGTGGACCAATGAAAGTCAGTTTCATTGGTCCACTGGGGAGTGGGGGGAGACTCCAATTCTCCCCTCCCGGTTGTGTCCAGGGAGGAGAGAAACGTGACGAAGAGGACAGCACAAGCTCATGGGCACAGTGCACAGCGTATACATGTCTGTGGTGCGCAGGAGGAAGATGAAACAAGCGATCAGTGACTTCCTGGTAGGCTACTGTATTTTTATTTATTTATATTTTTACCCAGTCGAGTTACAGGCACTGTTCAGGAAAAAACATTTACTGCACATATTGGTGTATGTTATAATAATAATAATAATAATTTTATTTAAAAGCGCCTTTTAGGACACCCAAGGACACTTAACAAACCAACATGTGCCTCAGTGCAGTTGCTTTGCATTCCAGCAACTCTTCAGTTTGCACCAGCTCACTGAGTTTTTCTTTACGTCTCCTTCTCAAGACATTGGACTTGGTGATCAGTTGGGCCATTAAAGAACCTGACTTTCCCTCTGCCTGCTCTGCCAACTGATCTGCATCTTTTTGCAGAGAATCGCACACCTCTTGTAGAACTTTTCTCTTTTTTTCAGCTCTTCTAACTCAGCTTCAGCGTTTATGCCCATCGAGGCTACGCTCATCTTTTTTTTTTACAAAATGTACAATAAGCCTCGCGGTTATTCTCGGCGACAGGCCTCAGCCATTCTTGAAAATCAGGCATCTCCAACCAGGAGTCAGAAAACTTGCATTTACCATTGTTCTCACGGTCAACTTACTCGAACACAGAGACTCAACTTGGAGATAAAGCAGCCGCGCATGCGCACAAGATATTATTATTATTATAAGATAAGCCTAGCCGTAAAGGCTGTTGTAACCTGACACTCTAAATTTGTGCGAAGCGGTTTCCGAATCCTCCGCGGTGAGGAAAACAAATATTAGTCATACATACTTTTTGCTGTCAAATTATTTAAAGCTAGAATAACAGCAAAAAAAAGAATACCTCATCAAATCGCTTTCAAGACTTTTTAATACTTTTCTAGACACTTAATTTTCCCAAAATTGATTTATTTTAACTTATTTTAACTTTATTTTAACTTTTAATAACTTTCAAGACCCCGCGGACACCCTGTGTTAAATGTGAAACAGAAAACAATAAATGACTTTCAAGAATAAAAAGTGGGGATAAAGCAGGAAGATGCATAAAGACACAGCGTGGTCTTTTCTGTTTTAACCTAACCTGGCTTTTTTGTATACTTTTATACATTTATTCTTGACGGTTGTCTAATTTGATCCTTCTCATTTTTTCCCACATCAAGCGGCAGATTCACTCCATTTCCATGTAAATATATTCTCTGAGAGTCTACACTTGTCTGACTGCCCCATGTTTGTTTACCTGAACGGACTATGACCAGCCGAACGTAGGTCAGTCCCAGGAATGCAGCCTCCAGCTGTTTTTAGCTGATTCAGCAGAGTGTCTTATTTACAATCAAAGTGGACTCGCATTGTAGCAATTTACTCCAGCTGTTTTCCAGATATATTGATTTAAACTCTGTCAAACTGCATCATTTGACTTGTTGTGTCTGATTTTATACTTTGCAGTGAGGACTTGGCTGAAGAAAGTTTGGTGGATGATTAATGTTTAAATAAATAAAAGGTTTGAACTCTGACCTTTGGAACTACAGTTTCCTCCTGCCCAGCCGCCTGCCACACACAAGATGGCGTCCACCTTCTGCTCCCCCAGCAGCTGGGCCACATCTGCCGTCACCTGCAGACAAAAGGGGCCGAGTCTTTTCATAAAGCTGCGAGGCTCACACACCAGCTGACTGGCATTCAAATGTCACCATTACAAGCCACACACCAGCTGAAGCGATCACTTCAGGACAACAATCAAAGAGGAGGAGATGTGGAAAAAGCATCACAGCAGGCGGCGCTTTAAACACAGCGCTGTGGTTTGAAATGAGCGTTTCATCGTCAAACTTGAAGCAAACAAGAAGCTGTGATAGCAGAGACAACTGTGAATTATCCTAATGATTATGGTGGGTTACAAACAACCGCCAGTATATTTTGAATAACATAGCCTTTTACTATTGATCATTTTTATCCATATAACATATTTAAAAAGGCCTAGCATTTCTTGAAAGAATGCATGTTTTGTGTTTCTTGCCCGAGTATTAACCTAAGATCATTTTATATTGAGAAATAATGCAAGAACATCTAATTTAGCCAAACCTAGAATAATAATAATACACGTATACTCTGAAATGTGAACGTGCAGAAATGTGCATGTTGGGAATGATTGTCAGCGACTACCACATCGTTTAGCTCAGCGTCTGTTCCGCTCACTGAGATCCAAGCATTTTTGTGCAGGGTTCAAACAATTGTTGAATTGGGATGGCTAATAGACAGTGGCAATTTAAGCCTCTTTCTGGGGGTGCTCAAATACCTCTAAACTTTAGCTCAGCATTCCTGAATAAAGAAACATTCATTGGGATTTTGTAAGGAAACTCAGTTCTCACATTTTAGATTCGCCAAAATATTGAATAAATCTGGAATAAATCTTAAACGGGGCAGTAAAATCTATGATTTAATTTTTGTTTAAGTCGGATCCTTGAGGCCACCTGTCAATCAATCCATCAGGCTTGTCAGCAACTGACCAATAAGCGATCTCTATTTGTCCTGAAGTGAAACGCCCCTTACCTGCAGAAGCTCCACCCCCTTTTTCTCCAACAACATTGTCGGGGTTTTACATTATGAACACTTTGCAGTTAGAGATTTCATGAAAAATCATCAGGAAAAATTGTTAAATGTTGTCAGAGGAGAACATGTAATTCAGACAGTGTTACTCTGAGAGTTTAGAGTGGAATACAGTTTATTCTATATCAAACCTAAACTGAGTCTGGTAAACGTAAAAAAATAATAAAGGCCTGCAGCCGACCTCATGATCAGCTGAATACAACAGTTATAAACAGGAAGTACCACATGTTCATTTGTACGAAGGTAACTGCAGATGAATCCTCCATTTCTGTAATCATTACATTGTATGCTTAATTATTAAATTAAAGGTTAATGCTTAAAGCTAGTTGTGTTTTGTTTGGTGTGTTTTAAATCTAGACATGTTGTAACTTCTGGTTGCAAGATTAGTCTTGGTTTGTTATGATCAGTTGACTGATTTTGAACAAAGTGTTTATAAGGTTGTGTAATGTGAAGTGGAGCGCTAGGTCTGTAGCAACTTAGCTAGCACATCTGTATTGCGTGTCACTAACGTAGCCCTACTTCTTGTTGCTCTCCAGAATAGTTGAATCAAGTATTTACTTAGGAAGGTAAACGTAATGTTTAAAAACCCATTAAAATACACCAGAATGCTGGAAATGGCATCTACTTTATTCAAAAATGTCTGCGGGAGGACGCCCCCACCAGTGTGTCTCCTCCCCCCACACACTTTACAAATGCTTCTGACGCCAATCATAGTTGCCAAGTCTGCTTATTATAAGCAACTTTGGGCTTGTTTTTTTTCTAAAGTTGCTTTCAAATCTTGTGAGTCGCAGGTTGCTGTTTTTTGTGCTTGTTTTGAACAAAAAGTTAATTATTTGGGCTTGACTTTCTTTCAGAGTGAAACTAGTTGATTATCTCCCATCCCCGCACAAAGCAAAAGACGAGTGGTAGGTAGTAGGAAGTTTGTCCCTTACAACCCCACATTTCCTGTTTATCACCCCTGCCCCAGTTGGCGAGGTGACAGGCACACACCCCAAACACTCATACTGTGGCCGACCACTAGGGGACTCCACTCACACGCAGATGTCAGGATGTTGTTTTTTTTTATGTAGAAAAATTACATATGAAACATGTATTTTTAATCAGAGCTTATTATATATAATATATATAATATATATATAATATTACTCAAAGTGTTTTGCATAATTTTGCTGTTGCTATGTGTAATGCCATAATAAATGTATGTTCATACTGTTTAAAAACGTCCTGTTTTACACAGTGGAGTGGGTTGCCAGCTGGGCTTGTTTTCAAGCTGGTTGCTTTTTTCTATTGCGAGATCTGACAACACTGAAAGGGTCACTGACTGCATTGTCCAAGTCAAGAGCCATTGTCAGTACTGGGGGGCTAATCGCCCCTAAAGGGCATATTCTAGAATCGCCCCTGTCAATAGAAGTTCAGCCAATAATTATTAGTTTAAATTTGTTTCATTAGAATCCATCGTTTGAGATATTTTACTCATGGTACACAAACGAGGGCACAAATAATATAAAAAGTATTTATTACGTCTATATTAAAGGTTCAGTATGTAATTTCTGGAACACGCTGGAACTTAGGAAAATTTTGAACAAAGACACGTTTCTGGTCCCTCCCCCTCAGAGCCATATATGGCTCTGTTACCCTTGCTCTGCTGAAATTCAAATTCAAGCTCTGTTTTTATTGGCTGATTCAAATTCAAGCTCTGTTTTTATTGGCTGGTTACAAACTCTGTTTTTATTGGCTGGTTACAAACTCTGTTTTTATTGGCTGGTTAACGGTGGGTCACTGTGGCTTTTTAGAAATGCTTTTAGAGAAGCAAGGGGACAATAGTTTTTTTCAGAGATTACTTGTCTAAAATCAGTATGTCAGGAGGTAGTGACAGAGTGAAGAACTATGTTAAAAATAATATTGTTAGAAAAGTTACATACAGCTCCTTTAACGTGTGATTCACAAATGTTTCATGTTAAAAATCCTACTTCCAAATGCGAA
Source organism: Garcialebias charrua (assembly GCA_038048925.1). Taxonomy (NCBI): domain Eukaryota; kingdom Metazoa; phylum Chordata; class Actinopteri; order Cyprinodontiformes; family Rivulidae; genus Garcialebias; species Garcialebias charrua. The sequence continues at coordinate 22,261 of JBBPBX010030173.1, forward strand.
TTGAACGCAGCACTCAGTAGTACGAGCAACTTAAAAAAAAAAAAACTTTAAAAAAATGTTGAGTTGCGTTCAATGTTGGTCTGTGCAGTGAAGTCTGACACCCGAAACTCACCTGTCCTGCCTGCTCGTTGAAACACTCAGTCAACTTCACGATCACGTTTTCATTTGCCTCTTCATTAGAAGCCATGTCAATGCTGGCGACCCACTGCAACAGAAACACAGTTAGCTTGACGTGGTTAGCAACAAGCGGCTAACTGCCGCCACTCACCCATCCTCTGGATTTAAAGTACTGGACGCACTTTGAGCCCAGAGCACCTCTTCCACCGTACACGACGACCCGGTTAGAAGACATGTTTTATCCGAGTGTGTAACACAGTGTGAGGGGCTGAGCCACCGAGCAGCGAAACACACCAAGAGGAGGAACAGGAGGAGGAGGAGGCGGCACCCCACTACGTCAGGCAACTGCTGCGTTCAAAGACGCTCGGAAATACAACAATAATGAAAGACAAAAATATTTGAGGGAGGTACATTAAAAAAAATATAATATCGAGGGAAAAGTGCTATATATATTTTTTTAAATAATTCACTTCACAGAGTAAAACTCTTCTATTATATAAGGGTCAGATAATATTTATCATTCGCACCACATGTTTTTTTTTAGTTTAGTTTATTTGTTCATTCATTTCATATTTAATCAACACAAAAACAATTTACAAAACCACATAATAAAAGTAAACAATACATACAATGAAAGGTGGCAGAAGAAGAAAATAATCTTATCGTATCTGCCCCTTCTTTAAAACAAAATTAACTCAAAATATCAATTCAGACAACAATCATCCATGAATAATATAACATGACAAATAACTCATCACAATTATACAGTACATTTGAGATAAATTAATATATGTATCTTTTCAAAAACCTAGTCTTAATAATTTTCTTGAACATAGGCATTGTCTTTACTATTTTAACATTTTCCAAACCGTTTAACAGACTTATACCCTGAATTAAAGTAGACCGACCCTTCAAACTACCGTAGTCCTGTACTGTGGTTTTACAAAAATGTCCGTTCCCTTAAGATTATAGGTACTTTTCCTTTTTTAAAAATGAGTTTGAATGTTTGGAGGTAGCGTGTTATGAGCTTTAAACAGTATTAAAAGAATATGGTAGTCAACCAAATCATAGAACTTCAATAATTCCAACTGACAAAATAAAATACTAGAAGGATGACAGTAATGCTTTCTTGTAATAATTCTTATTGCTCTTTTATGTAAAATAAAAACTGACCTAGTTTGTGGTACATGTGATGAAACGAGATTATGTACACATGGGTCCCAGTTACATCCAACAATAATATGTAAAAGAAAAACAGTAATAACAGATATGAACTAAGAAAAACATCTACTAAAAATACACTAAGCATTAATATCATAGAAAAACATTACTCCGAACAGTAGCACGAACATGAGTCTGTATGAGCA
>JBBPBX010030174.1:0-24576 GCA_038048925.1 Garcialebias charrua
ATTGAATCCTTGTGTAAAAACACGACAGCCTCCACTCAGAAACGTGAACAGAGAGGTGGAGACATTATTAAATCAGCTGTATCGCTAAAGACACGGTCAGTCTCAGCTGTGGAAGAAGACGCTAACGCGTTAGCCATCTTGTTAGCCGCTAAGGACCGTGTCTTTAGCGATAATGATAAAATGCTGATTTAATAATGTCTCCACCTCTCTCTGCGGTGCACGCATGACTAAATGAGCTCAGACCCGTGGTTTGTTTTAATGAAGCAGCAGCTGGAAAAACACTTGGTTCTGCTGTTTCATCATGCTCCACTCCGCTGTTTAAATGGTGAAAAAGATTCGTAGTTCGGACCTTTCTTCGGGACTATTTTCAGCATCGTCTACAAAAACATTTTTTATGCCCTCATCTGACAATTTAATCCAAACTAGCTCAGAAAGAACATTGTTTTTCCCCCTCAGCAGCGTGCAGCACTCTTCTGCCGTGTTTACATGTTGTGCTGAAAGTCTCCGAAGCTCCTTCCTCCTGCAGCCTGCAGGAAGGAGGGGGGCGAGTGGGCGCCCGCGCGACAGCAGGAGGATCCTCGATATACACGATAAAGCCCTTTTAACCATCGTACATTTAAAATATCGCGATATATCGAGTATATTCGATATATCGCCCACCCCTAACGAGGCGGAGAGGTTTACACTTTGTTTCACTCTGATTTTTACCTCCTGAGGCAGCTCAGATATGCTCCCAGCTGCAGGCTGTCATCATCTCTGTTTACATGAAACAGTGCAACCTTGCAGAAATGGCAGCTCAGACAATGCTTCTTGTAAGTGAAAGGGAGAGAAAACCACAAATTAAATCCAAAGATAAGCCGGGAATCCTGTTTAAACAAAAGTGCAACGTGTTTGTGCCAAAAATAAAGTCTATGTTGAAAATAAAATCAGCTTTTTCTCATTTTAATAGCTTTAAAGGAGACCACATATAGGTCTTTAAAATTTTTATGTTATGTCTGTGTGCTATCTTGACAATATTAATTCATTTTAATACACAAAATAATTCTTAGATAATTAATTATACCCTTTTTAATTCTGCCATTTTTAACTTTCGTTTTGAACGACCGGTTTCTGATACAAGTTCTGAAGTCCACGCCCTTCAACGATCTGTTTACGCCCTCTGTAACAGCCAGTATCTGTAATGTGTTGTTGTTTTAAAATTAGCTCTTTTTTTATTACTCATTTGACTTACTGTTAGTGCTAGCTTAAGATAACTTACCGAAACCCGTCTGAGCGCGCCGCAATTAGCTGCTCCTTTTAGCATGAGACCACCCGAATCCGAAGCTAATGTTAGCTTGTTCCTCTTCCGGTGTTCGCCAGCTCCGCTCGTTGCACGCGGAGATTTTGGGAGTTATCGCTGTTCCAGTCAAGACAACACAAAGTTCACCAAGTGTCTCCCGTAAATTAATCCGTAAGGAGAAGGTCCTCGCTGCTGCGAGGCTGCAGCGAGGCTGTACAGTTGAAGCTCCGCTCCATCGCGCCAGAAGAGGGTCCCGTTGCCGCCGGTCCCTACGCCGGGGGTCCGCTCGTTTAATTTTTGCCGGCTGCGCGTTGGGAGCGATCGCAAATACACTAAAAATTGAACTAAAACATAAAAATAACAATTATACTTTATTTATAAAGCCATTTAAAAAAAACACAGCTGCAACAAAGTGCTGTACACATGAAATTAAGAACATATAAACAAAAGATGAGATGAAATCATGAAAAACAACAGTCATGTGTTTAATACAGAAGTGGGTTGAGCCTAACCAGGGGTTGCTAGGTGAGGGGCTGGACTCAGGTTGTGGTGGGTTGTCCTAGCGCTTGTGACGTCACAAGCGCGATTGTTTTCAAAACGAAACCTAAATTATCACAGTAAAATAAATCTACTTAGAGTAAATAAACCACTGGGTGCATTTTTTTGGCCTTAGGACTGTTTTTTTATGAAGTAAATACCCAAAGTTGAGTAAAAAAAACATTAAAAAGTGAATTTTGCATGTGTGGTCCCCTTTAAAGTTAGACATTTGTTCATTATGAGCTCCAAAAATAAAACAAGGGGTAAAGTTATTGTGTTATATATTAAATGTGTTTTCAGGACCTATCATGGTAAAAAATTCTGTGAGTGAGCCATTAGTTTAAGCTTTCATGCCTTTAAAAGGTGCATCTTTTTCCACATTGTCATGGAAACAAGCTTTTTTTTTAGCCTTATGAAAATGAAAACACCAGGTCTGTCTGTGTGGGCGTGGATGTGTGTGTTTGCACCCACATTCATGTCACACACTTTGGCGCAAATTGACTCGCCAGCAGCTAACAAGTTGCACACAAATTGGAAGCCAATGAGGCGTCACTTATTTCACTTTCGTGTTAATTCCCGTTACCTCAATTGTCAAGAAATAAGCTCAGACCTTGTACAATATTGCCTGCGTGTGCCGAGTGAAGGCGCCCTGACTCTTCTATTACCAGACAAAAGTGTTAAAGAAAGGAGAAAATGACTTCTGTGCTTAAAGATGAAAACTGATGGCAAATTATTAAACAGTCACTCCCATTTAGCAGAAACTGCTGTAGAGCTGGAACAAACACCCTGGAGCAACAGAATCTGTGGAAAGAAAAGCCATACATTCACTTTTTAATTAATTTTCTGGAAATAATTGTGTCTGTTTACATTGCAAACGGAGGAGGGGATAAGATTCGGCAACAGAGGGTGAGACTGGGACAGAGAGCAGAGGATGTAAGAGCAGGCAAGAGGATGAGATGGAAGACGTGGCTCTGAAGTTGTGTTTACTTGTCATCCTAATGTAGGTCAAAGCCCAGTGGAGGAGCCACTGGTTGCTGGAGTTGTGAATGGGTTACATCTGTCTCCCATGGTTTAACAGATCAATAAAAATTGTATTTGTGCTGATTTGAGATCTGTTAGCCCCTATCTTGTCTATCCCTCTCCAACTCACAGTCCATCGATTGACAGCTGGGGGACGTGCATACCATGCGGTCCAGGTAATCAGCCGGCAGTTTGCGTTGGCTGAGTTTGGGATGCTGGCACAGGAAGCTCACCGGCAGCAACACCATTTGAATGCAGGGAAACATCGGGGAGTGGGAAAATGATTCCTTTAGAGTTTGGCTTTCTATTGATATCATCACACAGTGGTGATTTTAGCCTCTTTTGGGTGGGGGGTGCTCAAGCACCCCTAAATTTTAACTCAGCACCCCTGAAAAATTAAGAAACCATCATTAGGATTTTATAAGGAAGCTCAGTTCTCAAATCTTAGAATCACCAAAATATTGAATAAATTTGAAATCAATAAGGAATAAAGGATGACAGTCTTAAACGGGCCAGTAAATTATATGGTTATTATTTTTGCATGGGTTGGATCCTCAATGCCACCAGTCAATCAATCCAGTACGCTCGTCATCAACTGACCAATCAGCAACCTCAATTTGTGCTGAAAGTAAACACCCCTTACTTGCAGGAGTTCTACCCCCTTTTCCTCCAGCAACATTGTCAGGGTTTTACTTTACAAAAGCTTTGCAGTCATAGGTTAATAGTTAAATTAAAGGTTAATGCTTAAAGCTACTTGTGCTTTGTATTGTGTGTTTTATTTGTACAAACCGGATTCCAAAAAAGTTGGGACACTAAACAAATTGTGAATAAAAACTGAATGCAATGATGTGGAGGTGCCAACATCTAATATTTTATTCAGAATAGAACACAAATCACAGATCAAAAGTTTAAACTGAGAGAATGTATCATTTTAAGGGAAAAATATGTTGTTTCAAAATTTCATGGCGTCAACAAATCCCAAAAAAGTTGGGACAAGTCCATTTTTACCACTGTGTGGCATCCCCCCTTCTTCTTACAACACTCAACAGACGTCTGGGGACAGAGGAGACCAGTTTCTCAAGTTTAGAAATAGGAATGCTCTCCCATTCATGTCTAATACAGGCCTCTAACTGTTCAATCGTCTTGGGCCTTCTTTGTCGCACCTTCCTCTTTATGATGCACCAAATGTTCTCTATAGGTGAAAGATCTGGACTGCAGGCTGGACATTTCAGTACCGGATCCTTCTCCTACGTAGCCATGATGTTGTGATTGCTGCAGAATGTGGTCTGGCATTATCTTGTTGAAAAATGCAGGGTCTTCCCTGAAAGAGATGACGTCTAGATGGGAGCATATGTTGTTCTAGAACCTGAACATAGTTCTCTGCATTAATGGTGCCTTTCCAGACATGCAAGCTGCCCATGCCACAAGCGCTCATGCAACCCCATACCATCAGTGATGCAGGCTTCTGAACGGAGCGTTGATAACAACTTGGGCTATCCTTGTCCTCTCTGGTCCGGATGACATGGCGTCCCAGTGTTCCATAAAGAACTTCAAATCGTGACTCATCTGACCACAGAACAGTCTTCCATTTTGCCACACTCCATTTTAAATGACCCCTGGCCCAGTGCAAACGTCTGAGCTTGTGGAGCTTGCTTAGAAATGGCTTCCTCTTTGCACTGTAGAGTTTCAGCTGGCAACGGTGGATTGTGTTCACTGACAATGCTTTCTGGAAGTATTCCCGAGTCCATTCTGTTATTTCCTTGACAGTGTCATTCCTGTTTGAGGTGCAGTGGCGTCTTTGCTATTTTGCGCTGGGTAACACCATTCTGGTATTGCTGCACTATCTTTCTGCTCAACAATGTTGGAATTGGTGATCCTCTTACCATCTTGGCTTCTGAAGGCTCTTGCAGAGCTGTGCGTCTGTACGAGCGCCGCGCCACGCGCGTGTGCAGTTCGCAGCAGAGCTCAGCGTGAAGCAGCAACGTTTTCGCTCCAAATACTTGATGTCATTTGAGCAGAAGCAGGGCGGAGCGTTTAGCTACGGGACAAATTGAGGTCGCTGATTGGTCATTTGCTGACACGCCTACTGATTTGATTGACAGGTCGGGAAAGGCAGAGGGCTGCGCAGCTTTGTTCTGTGTTTATATGTTAATAAAAAGTCCTAAAAATTAGAATTAAAACAGGGAGCGCTGGTCCTTCAGCCCACAGCACACCAGGAAATGTTTAGAACCTGCGCATCCATGTTGACATGACTTTAGTTCACTCGTGACAAGTTCATTCATTCCTCCTCATCGGAGGAGGAAGTGAATGGTGACCGCTTCAAGCGATCACTTGACTTTTGGCAAAAAAACAAAAGAAAAGCCAAGTTCAGCGATGAAGAAGGGATATTTAATACACTTGTGTCTCATACAAAACAGTCCGCCACCGGGCAGTTAACGGGGAGACAACCCGCGCGCGTGAGCGGCCGTAAAATTTGAGCTTGGCGCGTTCACACCCGCGTTCAAAGGCTTGTGCCGCGGCGCTCACACGGCGTGGCGCGGCGCTCGTCAAAACGTACAGCTATACCTCGCCCTTGAGAGACATTGACACTCTGAGAAGCTTTTTTTTATACCCAATCATGTTGTCAATTGACCTAATTAGTGTTAATTGTCCTTCCAGCTGTTCATTATATGCTCAATTTCCTTTTTTCCAGCCACTTATTGCTACTTGTCCCAACTTTTTTGGGATTTGTTGACACTGTGAAATTTTGAATCAACATATTTTTCCTTTAAAATTTTACATTTACTCAGATTAAACTTTTGATCTGTCATCTATGTTCTATTACGAATAAAATATTGACATTTGTCATCTCCACATCATTGCATTCAGTTTTTATTCACAATTTGTTTAGTGTCCCAACTTTTTTGGAATCTGGTTTGAAGATATGTTGAAACTTCTGGTTGCACAAGTTTAGTCTTTGTTTGCTCTGATCCTTTAAAAGTCCTGTTTGTGACTGAGAGCTTTGTTCATGTTCATACCACCCTGAACAGGGCACATCTTGTCTGATCTCGGAAGCTAAGCAAGATTGGGCCTTGTTAGTACTGTATTTTCCACCGTACCCGTCGCTCTGCCCTATAAGTTGCATCAGTCCAAATATGTCTAAAAAAGTAGAAAAATCCATAAATATGTTGCTTCGCTATATACGTCGCATCTATCATGTGTCACCACTGACATGTCATGTTTGTTACGCATCACAGCTGACAGTCCAGAAATGTGGGCCAGTATTGCGCCAAAAATCAATGGGCTGTCAAATGGCAGCCACAGGAGCGTGCAGAGGAAGACTTTAACACAAATCTAACAAGATTAACACTTAAAAACAATTATTTGTTTGCTCAAAATAATAGCAAAGGTGTGTCTCAGTCTAACGTTTGCTTAATGAACGGACGTTCAAATTAGCTGCATTCGCAGCCTCGGTGCTCCGAGAGCACGCAGAGGGTGGAAAAACAAATGGAGGAACGCTGCTTGTTTCTTTGAAATTTAACAAGAAAAGCAACAATTATTTGTTTGCTTGAAATTATTACATAGGTGTGTCTCAGTAGAACTTTTACTTAATAAATGCACTTTAAAGGTCAAATTAGCTGCATTTTGCCGGGGCGGTGCAGCTGGTTGACTTGCTCCAAGCAGCGAGCAGAATGAAGATGGGGTACTATGGTAAGTAGATTGTGTCATTTATAGCTGGTGAAGATTCTCAGTCATCCAGGACATTGTAAATTCAAAAAAGTTCAAGACAAAACAATAAAGTATAATAAATAAAGTCCAGTTGTTTTTGTCTTGAACTTTTTTGAATTTGTCATTATAGCCATGATTACATATTACAGTACATGATACAACGGCATGCCTTACTGCTGCTACTACTCTGCTGCCATCTATTGGCTGAAAATTGTACTATTGAAAAAATAAATGTTAGAATGAATGAAATCGGTCATATCTCAGCCAAAATTGGTTTATAAATATGGGGGGGGAATCCATAAATGTGTCATTTTGGCGTATTAGTCACGGGGCATGTAAATTATGCAAAAAACTTATAGGCCAAGAAATATGGTAATTGAATGGGAGACCGCCTGGGAATACCAGGTGCCATAAGCTTTTGCACTTCTCCAAAACAGTGCATTGTTCAAGCCAAAAGCACAAGAGCCATTGTCAGCACTGGGGGCTAAGCACCCCATAAAGGACAGATCCTAGAATCGCCCCTGTCATCACAACTTTCCAAATATATGCATCAAATGGTTCAGTGATGTGGCTGATGTTGATTTAATAAACATTTTGTCAAATAAATTGTCATATCAAAATATCCATGACAATTTTTTTAATGTAAATATATTCAAAGTCTTTGTATTTCTTGAAGGAGCATATATTGTCCAATCCTTTTATGCCATATTTTTATATTGAGAAAGTTACAATTATAGCTTTTTCCAATATAATTTGGACATTATGAACAATAACACAGGCTCTCACACATTCTGTACTCAGAATATGTGTTTATAATGACTTTCACCTACCACCACAGCAGATTTGAGCTCTACATCTGTAAAACTGACTGAGTTAAAGGTTCAGTATGTAATTTCTGGAACATGCTGGAACTTAGGAAAATTTTGAACAGAGACATGTTTCTGGTCCCTCCCCCTCAGAGCCATATATGGCTCTGAGGCTTGCTCTTGCCCTAGCTCTGCTGAAATTCAAATTCAAGCTCTGTTTTTATTGGCTGATTCAAATTCAAGCTCTGTTTTTATTGGCTGGTTACAAAATCTGTTTTTATTGGCTGGTTAACGGTGGGTCACTGTGGCTTTTTAGAAATGCTTTTAGAGAAGCAAGGGGACAATAGTTTTTTTCAGAGATTACTTGTCTAAAATCAGTATGTCAGGAGGTAGTGACAGAGTGAAGAAATATGTTAAAAATATGTTGTTAGAAAAGTTACATACTGAACCTTTAAAGCCATTTTCGTGTCGGCTAAGATTGATTATCTGTTGCATGCGTCCAGAATTGGATTGACTCCAAAAGTTTTTTAACTTTAAAAGAAGCTTCAGGTGGTGTCTGATTGCATTGCTTCAGCTTTGGCCTTATCAATGGTACCAGGTTAACACTCAGAACCATTTGATTGTAGTTGTAAGCACACACCAGGTTTGGGCCACAACACTGACCTACTTCAAGCCTTCATTTGGCGTTTTAAAACCTATACTTTTCATGTTTCTCTGTGTGAATAAAGCAGCAGCCACATCAATCTTTCATGTCATGACTTCCTGCTCAGCAGTGCAATTCTGAGCAGATTCATTTCTTATTTTTGAGAGAATGAACACAGATTTGAGACTGAGAAATGAGTTTACACTGAAGGCTTAGTTTCTTTTTCTTTTTCTGGTCATGACATAAGTACAAAAAACACATTTGACAGCTTAATTAGTTTAACGTGGAACAAAAAAAAAGACAAGTTTGTATTTTTACTCAAGATGAACAAGAAAACACTAACTGTGAAATGACTTGTGCTCGGGTGTTGATTTAGCGAAGCTCTAAATGGGCGTTCTTGTCTAAAAGTCTAACGTCAAGATGTCCAACAAGTCCCTTGACTGAAAAAAAGTGTCAGTTTTCTGAAGCAAAGCTGATCTCACATCTGTTTCTAAAGCTGGAGGTCACTCCTAATCTCTAGTTTGACTGATCAAAGCACTCTATTTATAAAATTCACATTTTTTTATTTAGACTTTTATACTGCCATAGTCTGTATTGATTGAGTTCCTTGAGTTTATCTGTTAGTGTGATTCGCTTTGTGTTTTTTTGTCCTTTGGGTTCAGATATGTTTTCCTGCTCAGTTTGGATCTTTGTTCTTTTGGTTCAGTACTCCATTGTTATATTTTATATTAGTATTCTGGTTTAGGTCTTGTTTTGTTACCCAGTGTTCCCTGTGACATTTCTCATTTACCGGGTACCCTCAGTCAGCTTGCTCAGTGTTTGTCCATTTAGTCTGCCCCCCTCATCTGTCCCTGCTCTGCAAAGGTGGGCACCAGCCCGCTAAAGCGCTAATCCGCTAATAGCGGACCTAAACAATTTGTTAGCGCTATAGCAGATTTACTAATTTTTATAATTCATAAGCGGATTTGCGCTATTTCTATTTAAAATGCAGTACCGCTAATAACTAATTATCAGTAAAAATGAAAAAACGTATTTACGGGCTCTTAAATCAACAGGACGACTGCTCACGGACCACATCCGGTCAGCGCCGGATGTGGTCCGTGAGCAGTCGTCCGGTTGATTTAAGAGCGGGGCCCGCCCTAAGGGGCCCTATTGGCTATTACCTGTTATGCGTGACCGCTATGCGACGCGTCAGCGCCTCATTTGCCCTGCTCAAAATGGCGGCCACAAAAGCGAGCCCGCACGAAGGACTTACTTTACAAGAAAACACGGTAAAAACAATTATTTCTTTGCTTAGAAAAAATATATTTCGTAGCTGACTTTATAGCACAAGGGTTCCTGTTTCACGAAATGGTCAAATCTGCTGGATTAAAAAAAGTAGTTCGCCATTTGCACATTAGCGCTTTTAAAATTAGCTTCCGCTCGTTTTCCTAAGACATAAGCGCTTTTGAAATTGCGGACCTAAATAAATTAATAAGCGCTTTAGAAATAGCTGAACTAATTTTTGGATTAGCGCTGCCCAGCACTGCTGCTCTGTAATCATCCCAGGTGTTGTTTCGGTTTGATTGGTGTCTCTTTATATGCTTGCTCCTAAGTTTGTCTTTCAGTTCAGCATTAGTCTTTTCTTGTGGTCGAAGGTGCTCCCTATTTTTCATTGTTTTGTTTAGTAGAGGTTTTTGACAGCCTAGTAGGCTCCTTTTGTTTACCTTATTTAATAATGTATAGCTTTTTTTGTTTGTTATATATTTCAGTTTCACATTTTTCAGTCTCCACTTGGGCCCAACCCAATGACATACAGTATACACTTGTAGTCTCATTGGTTTCACTCTATGAACAGCTCTATTTTAAACAAATACTAGAGTAAATGCTTTTCAAAATGACAAAAATCAACACAAAACATACAACATTTAAACATAACAAGCAAAAAAATAAAAATATAAACCTCAAGAACAACTGTATTGATACTTCAGTTTAAAATCCCTGAATCTGGACAGCTTCAGCTGCTGTTGTGGATTACTCCAAGGTGATAGAAAAGTTTTTATGTATTTTCCCCTCAAGCTCTGATCTAAGAGATGCTAGGTAAGTAAGTCCAAGAAAAAGCGTTTTAAATTAGAAGATTTAAGATAAGTGTAATGGCATCCTGGGAAGACTGGACTTCTAAATGAATTGATACTATTGTTAAAGTCTGCGTGTGGACAATGCTGACAAGTTAGTGTGCACATTGCAGTGATGAGTTTCTGTCACTATGATAAACGGGGTCCAACACCAGCAGAAACATGATGGAGGCACACATAATTATAAACCTTACCAACCTGTGTTCCTCAGGTACTGCATCTTTGGGATGTTTGCTCCTTCAGCACACGAGTCAAATGAAGAAAAAACTACATCCACAGCATGCCACTGAGTTCTACAGAAGCCTTCTCGTTTATGCTGGTGAAGATTCTCAGTCATCCAGGACATGATAAATTCAAAAAACTTTCAATACAAAAACAACTGGACTTGATTTATAACAGAAGACATTTCACTCTTCATCCGAGGAGCTTTCTCAACTCAAAGTGTGTGAGGTGTGATTTGTCAATCTACATGGGTATGTGTGTATCTTGTCTCAGCTTTAAAACCTGAACACCACACTCTCTGCTCTTTGAATTGAAAAAGCTCCTCGGATGAAGAGCGAAACGTCTCCTGTTACAAAGTTGTTTTTGTATTGAAAGTTTTTTGAACTTCTCTTTTCTAAATACCTATAAAGTAAGAATAGGTGTGTGAAATTTATGAGGCATCTAAAGCCTGCAGTACAGTGTGCATTAAGGGCAAGGGTTTGGTAATATTGTCAACATGGTACTGCATGAGGTAAGAAGGTTGCAACAAAACTACGTTTCACAGGCTCTGCAGCTACTAGTGTTTCTGGTCAAGGACTCTCCGCTAGGAGCTCCTCACACGTTGTTTCCCAAGTCACCAGTATCTTCAGTACAGATTTTACTGACAACACTTTTAACCTTGCTTAAAAATTCTGCATTCAAGCCTCAGACACAACCAGCCGTAAGTGCACCTACAAGCTGATTAAAGATGAATATTTGGCCAAACTGTGCTTGGGACTTGTGCATGTTTAGCCCTGTGGAAAGATACAGGCCAGCTGTGGAAAGGTTTGATCTTGTGCATGCAAATGTCACATTTCTTGTGAAAATTCAAAACACATAAAATGTGCGGTGAGAACGCAGCACACCTGCCTCACACACAACATGAAGGGTAAGACTCCTGGCATAAATACTGGGAAGGCACATATCTGTAAATTAAAACTTTAAGTTAAGAAGCTGGGCTCAGTACTGACGAGTTCTGTATCAGAGAACCTTACAGCAGGTTTGGGGTTATGATCATGTCAATGTGGCCTGGTTTTAGAGCTGTCTGTGTGATGTTGGATGGGACTTCCTGCCACTTCAAGTCAGAATCAACCAGAAGAAAATGTCTTAAAGTGAGAGAGGCATGAGTGCAGTTTGTTGTAAATATGCACAGAAACTACTCTTGAATCTTTCATTGGTGCAAAAATGTTTTGCCGGCTGGGAATGACATGACTGAAGACACAAAATGAACTTGGTCAGGTCAAAAGTAGAAAAGTCAACCTTCTAGGAAACTAAAAAGGCTACAGGTAACTTAAATATGTACCAGTGGTTATTTTAGCCAAAAGCTAAAGAGCAACATACCGTAATTTCCGCCTGATTAATCGCACCTTTCTATAAGTCGCTTTGTCCAATTATTGGCAATAAATTGGAAAAATCCATAAACAGATTGCACCTTTATTTAGGTTGCATCTATTATGCGTCACAGCTACGCGATGCGTCAGCGCCTCATTTGCCCTGCTGAAAATGGCGGCCACAGAAGCGAGCGAGCACGGAAGGACTTTACAAGATTAACACGGTAAAAACAATTATTTGTTTGCTAAAAATTATAGCACAAGGGTTCCTGAGCTTAACCGTTCCTTAATAAATTCACGAAATGGTCAAATCTGCTGGATTTAAATTGTTTCGCTTTGACGTCTTCCAAACGGTCGCGTGCACTGCGAAAATGAATTATAAATAAATAGAATTTTATCTCATATGTCTCATACAGGTCAACAGTTTGTAAATGACCACCAAGTAATTACGTTCTGTAGGTTTCAAGAAAATCCGCGGTGTGGTTTATGAGTTATTTAGACAAATAGTAGCAGGAAAATAACCCGAAGCTAAATCGACACGTTTACGTCTATAAAACCTCAATTTTTTAAAAATCTTAAACATCTCATAAAGCTAGTCAGTTGTAAATGTCCATAGAGTGATTACTTTAGATCAAAGGACTGGGTGGACATGGATATGATGTTTGTAAAGGATATAATGAGCCATGTTATTGAGCCGTTTACATATATATGTAACATCATTTTCAACAGGAATATTTCCAGATAATATGAAAGTAGCTAAGGTAGTTCCTCTTTTTAAAAATGGTGATAAATGTGTGTTCAACAATTATAGACCTATATCCTTGTTACCACAGTTTTCTAAAATTCTTGAAAAACTATTTGTGAACAGACTAGATCAATTTATAGACAAACAAAATATTCTAAGCAACAGTCAGTATGGGTTCAGAGCTAAAAACTCTACATCAATGGCTCTCATGGAATTAATGGAACAAATAACAACTGCTGTCGATCAAAAACAATATTGTGTCAGTATTTTTGTTGATTTAAAAAAAGCATTTGATACTATTGATCACACCATTCTCCTAGAAAAACTGAACAAATATGGTATTAGAGGACCAGCATTACAGTGGGTATCTAGCTACTTGAAAGATAGGAAACAATTTGTACAAATAAATGATGTAAGATCTGACCTCTGTAATATCACATGTGGAGTTCCCCAGGGCTCTGTGCTTGGACCAAAGCTATTTATTTTATATGTGAATGACTTGGTAAATGTGTCAGGACTCCTTAAATGTATACTTTTTGCTGATGATACCACATTTTTCTGTTTAGGTGAAGATATAGAACAAATGTTGGAATTGATAAAGACAGAATTTACCAAAATACAAACTTGGTTTAAAATCAATAAATTATCATTAAATCTAGAAAAAACTAATTACATGATATTCAGTAATAAAAAGAAAACTGTTGATGTTCCACTCAAAATTGAGGGTGTTGAGATTTGTAGAGTGAGTGAGGTGAAGTTTTTGGGTGTTATCATTGATGACAAACTGACATGGAAACAACACATAAATTCTGTAAGAATAAAAATAGCTAAATCGATTGCAGTACTGTACAAAGTCAGAGACCTATTGAATGATAAAGCTCTGTATTTGTTGTATAACACAATCATTGTTCCACACTTAATCTATTGTATTGATGTTTGGGGGAAAGCGTGTAAAACAATCACAAAGCCTATTTTTGTATTACAGAAAAGAGCTGTAAGAATTATCACTAGAAAACATTACTGTCATCCATCCAGTACATTATTTTATCAACTGAAATTATTGAAGTTCCATGATTTGGTTGATTATAATATTTTATCAATTATGTATAGGGCTCAGAATAACGAATTACCTTTAAATGTCCAAATGAATTTTGTTAAAAGACAAAGTTGTTATAATCTTAAGGGGACAGAGATGTTTGTAAAACCACAATTCAGAACTAGTTTGAAGGGACGTTCTACCTCAATCCAGGGAATTAGATTATGGAATGGCTTGGAGAATGTAGTTAAAAATGCCAAGTCACTGTTTACATTTAAGAAAATGATCAAAAGGAATTTGTTGAAAAAATATATATGAATTAGCGTAATGTGTATTGTATCAATTATTAGTTATGTATTAGTATTAGTATTAGAAAATTAGAAAGAGTTAGTCATTTTGTACTGCTGGTGAAAGATTATTATTGTTTAATCTGATTGTTTGAAAAAAGGGGCAGATATAATAAGATTTATTCTTCTTTCTGCTACCTTTCATTTTTTTACATTGTGTACGTATCATTAATGGGATTGTCTTGTATTGTTTATTTTGTAAAAAAATGAACAAATTTAATAAACATAAACAAACTTTCTGTAAGTTTGTTAAAAATCTGTCCTGTGGTTCTTGACTTATTTTGCTAACAAACACAGCCAACAGTAGTTACCTCCAGAGTAGGAGAACGGGCAGCGACAGTCAGTCCGACCAGAGGAGGCTGCCTTTGGACACATGAGGTGGGAACGGTCGGTGTACCCTAGCGGACAAAAGTGGTACTGCACCATTTTTTGCCAAAATGAAAAACGGTCATATCTGAGCCAAAAATTGGTCTAAAAATATGGGAAAAAATCCATAAACAGGTCTCACCTCTCTATAGGTCACAGGGCATGCAAATTAGGCAAAAAACTGCGACCTATAGTCTGGAAAATACGGTAAGCTAAAATAAGCCAAATCATAGCCAGTTGTTTAAATGTCAAAAACTGTAACAAAAAGTTAGTCAGCAAAACCATAGCTAAAAGTTCAAATTAGCTGGACTTTGGCTAATAGATAACAGTAGAAAAAATGGTTTATTAATTATAATTTGGCCCTGTGGTTGTTTAAAGAGCTCTATAAATAAAGATGGTATGGTATGGTATTATAATTGACAAAAATGTTAGCAAAAATATAAATGCTAAAATTAGCACACCAAAAAAAATAGCTAACGGATATATTAAGTAAAATGATTCAGGCATGCCAAAGAAGATTTGAAAGAGAACAGTGTTTTGAAGGTGATAAAGAGATCTCAGTGTGTTTCCATCCAGAAGATTTTTTTTTGAAATAAAGGTAAATATTTAGAAAAGTAAAAGTAAAAAAAAAAGGCACAACACACAATTCCTGACCGCGATGAACAATTTGTGTGCGTGCTGACTCAGCACGCACACAAATAATGAACTGCATGTAAATCAGACAGCTTCAGAGGTGCTGATGTGCAGAATTTATGAATCGTAGACAGAGATGAGCGCCTTGTTGCCCCATTTCCCACTAGATGTTTGCTTAAATAAACTGCCTGCTAGATGTATCTCTGTATTTACCATCCATGTGTGAGATTGGTGTAATTCGTTTAATTTAACACTTGGCAAAGAGCGCAATAAGCACATTTTCTAACCACTGAACTTCCTCTTTAAATGTAAACAGCCACTTTACCACCATTCATTGCATAATGTGTATGTTTATTCAGTGACTAAACAATTTAAAAGAGGATTTATCATTAACTACACTTCACTGAGAAAACAAGCTCTCACTTCTTTTCATCACATTACCATATCAGCCCCGGGACGAAGTAAAGGCACAAGTATTCTGACTGTAAATGACTTCCTCTGCGTCAGGCTGGCAGAAATACAGTCCAGCTGCTTGCTGTACACAGATGGGCTTGTCTCCTGGTGATAAAGGACATCCTCTAATGCAGACAGGAGTGGAAGGTCAGTCAGAGAGCACTTCTTCTGCCAAGGTTAATGTCCTGTATAACAATGTGGACAAAAGTGAGCTGCACCATAATTGATTGGTTTCTCGTTGGCCACACCTCCACGATTCACAAATTCAACAAAAAGGACATAAAAACACTGCATTGGTAGTGTTAGGCAATTTCACCCCCAACCCTCAACACCACGTGAGGAAGCTGTTTGTTTTACTGACACACTGACACACGCCCCTCCCTGGGCTGCCACNGGATGGATGGATGGATGGACTGTAACAAACTGACTGCAGTTCTTACAGGGATTATTGGCAAAAGGTTGCATATATGGTAAGGTAAAATAACCTTTAATTTTTGCAAGAATAAATTACAGCATGTTATACTAGATATAAATTATTGATGGTGGATGTCTTTTTTTTTCTATTATGGAAAAAAAAATCAATTTTTGCTGCTTAGTTAACAACTTTATTTTGTACAAAACCATATAATATTTTATTTAAACAGGTAGTCTCATTGAGTCACAAGAACTCATTTTCAAGAGAGACCTGTTTGGGAGCAAATGGAGGGGGTTAAGAGCCTTGCTCAAGGGCCCAGAGTGAGGTAAATGAGGGTGGAGGCAGGTGTAGGTGTTTCACCTTTTCCACCCACATTTTGATGTTGTCAGTCCGGGGAGTTGAACCTGTACCTTTCTGATCACAGGCCCATCTTCTCTAACCTCTGCGCCACAACTCCAAATAACAGAAGTTACCTGGCAACCAAGGAGACCATCAAAATATTGTCTTGTTTTTGTAGTCAAAAAAAGCTTTGTGTGTGTGTGTGTGTGTGTGTGTGTGTGCGTCAGCAAAACTTAACACAAGCCCCTTTCATAAGACGGTTCAGTCCGGGTTTGATGCGTGTTCAGTCCTCCAACGAGCATTCAGAAGAAAAAAAAAAAGCGCCTTGGCGAGTTAATTTTACTCGCCTCTGATCCGTCCCTGATCCGCCAGCAGAGGTAGTATCAGGCCCGGATCTGTCGACTTGTGAAAGGACTCGGGCTGCACGGTTTCAAACTGATTTGAATAATGACGTACTCTCCCACGTTTCTCCCGGAGCACACTGTCGCGCTCTATTTAAATGCGTAAACAAGAACATGACATTTGTATTTTGCTCGCGCATCACTTCTTCGCCGAATCTTTTCTTTTTTTATTGGTCATCACGGAAATGGCTAGTTGGGGTGATGCAGAGACCTGTGTGCTCCTGTCTCTGCGCGCAGAGGAGGAAATTAATAAGGGACTTACCGGCACAGTGAAGGATGGGGCCCTTCTGGAGCGGATTGATGCGAGAGCAAAAAAAACAAAAAAAAAAAAAAGCATTCGGATAAGCACAACGATGTTCGCTAGCGTCGCCATGTTTGTTTACATACACTTCTGCGGTCCCACGTTAAACACGCAGGCACCATGTCCTCTGAGCTGCAGATTTTCACCACGCCTCTTTTCAACCCACGCTGCAAATCGTTTTGTGAATGCTCCATTGAGGGCGGGCCGTGGCCGGATTCAACTTTGTTTTATGAATAACCCGGGGAGGATTAAAGCCGGACTGATCTGTGCGGTAATTGCGCGGATCTGATTTATGAAAGGGGCTACAGTGTCACAGTTGGTAGAGCTGTTGCCTCCCAATGAGAAGGTTGCTGGGTCAAATCCCAGTCCGGGGGCCCTCCCTCCTGGGTGGAGTTTGCTTGTTAGACTGATTGGTAACTCTAAATTGTCTCTAGGTGTGAGTGAGAGAGTGAATGGTTGTTTGTCTCTATATGTCCCTGTGATGGACTGGAGACCTGTCCAGGGTGTCCCCCGCCTCTCGCACAGTGATTGCAGGACATGGACACCAGTGACCCCCCACAACTCAAAAAGGAAGAAGTGGGTAAAGGTAATGGACGGATGGATAATTAACATTTTTCAATCCGGTTCAAGATGATCACTAAAGCGAATCCTTCCCAACACAAAAATGGCCACACGTGGTAGTAGCTGAGAGTCATAGGCAACACATAAGAACATGTGATCTCACATGGTGTTGCATGGAACATTATCTTCAATGTTGCACCAATACGCCTATAACTCCAGTCTTTCTCAACACGAGATAATCTTAGTTTAAAACTTTGGCATGAAAGTTAGCAGGGAATATGCAGGCCTTTTATCAGTAATGAAAAGTGCGTTATAAATTGAATTAATTATTATTATTATTATTATTTTATGATTGTACAGACGTTAGTAATTTATTACAGTGCATATTATCAGAGCTGTGGTTTATTACAGCTGTTCTGGACACATTTGGTGCTTCACACTGCAGCAGTACTTCAGTTAGTTTTTCCCTCAACATGTCGCCCTGCTGTGTCTGCGCACTTCAACCCAATAAATCTCTGCAAGCGTTCGAAAATGAATAAGTACTGATTAATTGTGGTCGACAGATCTGAATCATGGAGCCTTTAATATTCATGAAGGACACTTGAAGACCAGATGTGCTGATGTGATGTGAGAACAGCAGATATCTGCTCCGCTGGAAGAGATTTATCTTGTAGGTGAGTCATTGTCTTTTTTTAAGGTCACTACAAAAAAGCTAAGACACTGGACTTTTACTATGAGCCCACGTGGAAGTCGGAACATAAAACGATTGGAATAATCAGATTTTAGTGAGATTTAGTGCGGGCCAAGAGTCGGCTGATTAGTTTAATCCCACTGGATTATGGTTTGATTTCCTCGTCTGTTCCTCTGCGGTCTCAAGACAAAAGACACAGGGAGTTTAACTAAAATTTCCTTGGAAAATGAGATCATAATTTGTTTCTAAGATGAGACAATTTTTCAGTCTTAGAATACAGAAATTGAACGTTAACCTTTTCACAAGTGAGCAACTCCTGCCGGTGCGCCTCCTTCCAGACGGGGACCTGCTCCACCAACAGATGTGGAGGGGGAACATCGCTCGGTGCATCTAGTTGGCAGAGTGCTGTCATGAGGGAGGTTTCCTTCAGAGTGCAGTGGAGTCCCAAGAGGAATGCATGAACTGCCTGGGGACACTGGAAACAGACATCAGGTCTTTCTGCAGCTGCGGAAGGAGATACTACAGGGACCTAACAGGGGTGAGGGGGGATCTGATGGAAATGAAAACAAAGTGAACGTTGATCATCAGCAGTTCTCTGGGCTCAGTGGAAAAACATAAAATATATCTCCAGTTCCCTTTTTTGTTTGACAGAACAATAAGCGCATCCTTTGATTGTTTCTGTGGAAATCATTCAAAACTTTAAATCACGAAACGTACAATGGTTAAAAATCATCTGTAACATGTTGAGAAGCATCAGAGTGGTGCCGTGCCTGTTTAAAGAGCAAAACTTTGTTCTGCTTGTGATGCTCCCATCGCGTTTGGTTTTATTCTCTCTAAAAGTCGAGTTCTTCTTCTCAAAGGTCTCTGTTATTCTGTGAACAATCGAAGCTGCACTTGTGAAAGTGTCAGAGAGTGATTCCAGCTGTGGGTTCGGTTTTTGTTGTAAAATAGAGCAAAGCGTGTCAGTTTTAAATGGTACATTTTACCCATCAGGCTTCTTTGTTGTACTCTTCTTCTTCTTCTTTGGCCTTTCCCTCCACAGTGAGTCATTCTCCTCCATCTCACTCTGTCCTCTGCATCCTCTGTCCTCTCTAAACGGCATCCATATACATGTACAGGTATCTCCTCTTTGGCCTTATTTTTAGTATTCATGAGACAAAAAGACACAACTGACATGACATTATGATTGCACAATGAAGAGACAAGCTGTAAAAACAATTCATGTATGGTCAGAGGCACAGTGATGAAAGCTCAACACAAAAAGTGTCTTCTAGAAGAAGTACATCAATACACACATGTGCACACACACTAGGGATGCGCAATATAAACGGTACACGGTAGAAACGATAGAAATTTAGCCTACAATAGAGATCTGTCTTCTACCGGCTAACCGCAGAAAATCAGAGTTGTCAGATTTAATCTTTACTTTTTTTAGTTTAAAACTGTGCATAAGTGGTGTTGAAGTCTTTTCTTTTAGTGCTAAGAAGCTAAGCTATAAGCTAACTACGTCCGGCCTTGCCGTAGTGTTGCCGTATTCAGATGCATGCGCAAAACGCTGTGTTCTGTTGAACGTTTTTTTTATTTTTGTCGAAAGTTAAAGTAAGTGTTGGTCATCTTTAGAGAAACCTGCCCTCTGATCTGTGAACAGAACGCTGTGTTGTGTGATTTTACTGCGAGACCCTCTGGTCAAAGCCACAGAGGAAACTGGTTGCCTTGTCAGCTCTCCTTAAAGCTGAAGGAGACGCCCTCTAGAGGGTTGGAGGGTGAAGTGTTTTCAGTGTAAAATGCTGCTCTGTTACTGTTCATTTCTTAAGTGACAATATTGGAAACTGTTAAGAGTTAACAACATATTCTTTAGTTTAAAACTTATGGCTAAAACTACACAAGATATATTTTGCACTGTTTTGCACTACAAGAAAGAAGCCTAATGCTTGAGTTGTTAATTATTTAAAAACTCTCTGGACCTAGTAGTGAAATTTTCTTAATAGAGATTATTTTGTGGTATAGCAGTTTTCAAAATAAATTATGGCAAAAGGACACCCTATGCTTTTTTTATTCATTCCTATTGCAAGTTTTATACCAAAAACATATCGCGATATATATCGTTATCGCCACCCTTCACAATACATATCGTGATATGAATTTTAGGCCATATCGCACATTCCTAACACACACACATACATACACACGCACGCACGCACGCACACACACACAGTAAATGATAAATCAGCAGCTGAGTTGCAAACAAAAAAAACTAAAGACAATGGATTTCACTGCATCATCCAGTGTGTGTAAATAAAAGGCATGAACTTATGACCGAACCAGGAACGATCATTGATTTTTTTCAATTTTTTTCATTTTTCATATTTAATTGACCTAAAAATAAATAAATTTGGGCAAAGTCATGCAAAACCTGAAGCACTGGACAAAACAGTTCCACCATTATCCCTGATGATCCCTCAGCTCGTAATGATCTCCCCACAGGCTCAGTTTTTCACTTTGACTAAGTCAAGTCTGAAGACACAGCCTTGCCTTTCGTCTGTCATTTAGAGGTTAAACATACTTGTTGCTTTACTAATGTATGCAGCAAGAAAAACAAATGTTTCACTGAAAGAAGGAATAAAGGCTCTTTTTTTTCTCCAGTAAGGCTACTTATGAGTTTCAGGAGACATCTCTGTTAAGAAGACACATACTGTAGTTACAGACCAATTTTTGCCTTGATCCAATTTGTAGGCTCAGAATCTTGTTCTGCTGTTCGCTCAGCTTATCAGTCCCGTTTGGTGTAAGAGCTGAACTGAGCTGCAGCATGTAGGAGAGGAGTTCCTTCTTAGAGAGCAAGTTAGCTTTAAACATGATCTGAAGATTGTTTTTACTATAAATCCACAGATTTATTTAAATGTTCTTCACTGGCAAAGCCCGTATTTTTAAATGTCCTCTTCTCTCCTGCTTATAACAAGAAACTATTCAACACTGGCAGCTGTTAAAATAAAATAAAAATGTCATGTGTTTTTAGTGTTTGCAAACATCTCATTAACTAATGGAAGGATTTTAATGAAACTCATAAAGTATTCACTGAATGAATACTTTATAATTCATTAGTTTTACACGTGAACAACTATGGATGTCACCATCAAACTGGTCCATCCACTATGAGAAGATGCTGTTTATAAGACTGAGTTTGTTACAGCTCCTCAGACTGAAGAAGTCTTTTGGATAAATGACGAAACATTTCAACAAAGAAGAATCCATCCAGAGGACCTGACTTAATCTGTCTGCCTGGATTATTGAGCATGCATCTGGATATTTACTGAGTGGACATCTACAACTGAATAACTCTGAGTGTTTACCCAGTTCGAGGTGGCTGCCCAAACTAAGATAGAAAAAACACAAGAATGGGTATAGCTCAGTCAAGTTTACTGATGTTTGTTTCAAATTTGGTGAGGAAGAAGTTTAAAATCATCACTATCATATACTCTAAGACTCTTAAGAGTTCACACACACACACACACACACACACACACGCACGCACGCACGCACGCACGCACGCACGCACGCACGCACGCACGCACGCACGCACGCACACACACACAGTACTCAGTTCCACAGTTCCAGAAACTCGCCTTAAGCGCAGAGGTGACAGGGCGTTCTCTGTAGCAGGCCCAAGACTCTGGAACGAGTTACCTCTGCTCATCAAACAGGCCCCCTCCCTCTCAGTTTTCAAATCCCGGTTAAAAACTCACTACTACAGTACTCTGTTGCTTTCAACACCAGCTGATTTGTATTTGATCGTTTTATTTATGATCTGCAATGTTTTTATGTTTTTTGTTTTGTACTTCATTGTCTGTGATGCCTGTTGCTTGTTTGTTTGTTCAGCACTTTGGTTTGGACTTGTTCCTGTTTAAAGTGCTTTATAAATAAAATGGTATGGTATGGTATATACCGGTACTCTGTATGCAAATTGCGGAATCACTTTAGATATTATGTGACATTGTGCATACTATTTTCAGTGTTTTACCAAAATGGCTTTAACTGTAATTTTTCAACTATTTTAGTCAAAACTCTTGCACAAAAGGCGGCAGACAGCATGCACTTCTTTAACTAATGCTAGACCCTAAATTTAATACAAATTAAAAAGTGATCCCCAAGACATATTACAGTAATTAAAATATACATATCTATCTTTCTATCTATCTTCGTTTAACGTCCGTTTTCCCGATTCCGGGGTGGGACGCTACATCTTTGTCGCCAAGTTTTTGACGCCAGATTAGGCGGTCAGTTTCGTCCAGTTCATTGAGGTTCAACGCTTTCAGATCTTGTTGAATCGTTTGCACCCAGGTCTTTTTCGGACGGCCTTTGGGACGGGTGCCAGGTACTTCAAGGTTTGCAATAGCAAGTATAGC
Organism: Garcialebias charrua; assembly: GCA_038048925.1. Lineage (NCBI taxonomy): Eukaryota > Metazoa > Chordata > Actinopteri > Cyprinodontiformes > Rivulidae > Garcialebias > Garcialebias charrua. The sequence goes on from JBBPBX010030174.1 coordinate 22,367, forward strand.
ACTGCTTTCACTTTGCTGGTGAAGATTCTCAGTCGTCCAGGACATGATAAAATCAAAAAAGGCGTTCAATACAGGATCAACTGGACTTTATTTGTTGCAGAAAACGTTTCGACTTCTGTCCAGAAGTCTTTTTCAATTCTGAATGAATGGAAGCTGTGAGAACGAGAAGTTTTATACAAGCCACGCACCAACATATGAAATTGGAAACTGAAATAACACCACAAAATACCTAACATGCCCATTCTATTTAAATTGACAAAACAACACATCACACCTGGGGGTTTGTAACACATACATGTAAATTGAAAGATCACACCTTAACAGTAGGAGGTTCCCTTGAGGTCTCTGGTAGAAGACACAAAACTGTATGTAAATTGACAAAAAACACCTCCCAAACAACAACAGAGGCTACTCAGAGAAACTTTGTTAGTCTAATTTACAGACAAGACATCCCTGCTCCCATCCAGTGTAAAACGTTTCGGAATCAAATCCAAAACTGAGTTATAAGTCTTAGAAAGTTGAAATCTCAGACCTCCTCCTCTGTTAAGAGAAGGTTTTTCTCTCTTAACATACAAAGCTTCCTTCACCCCCCTCTCAAACCATCTGTGCTCTCGGTCCAAAATTTGAACATTCTGGTCCTCAAATGAGTGACCCTTGTCCGTGAGGTGGAGGTGAACAGCTGAGTTTTGTCCAGAGGAGGTAGCTCTCCTATGTTGAGACATTCTTTTGTGGATAGGTTGCTTCGTTTCTCCGATGTAACGGTCTGAGCAGACTTCGCTGCACTGGACTGCATAAACCACACCACTCTGTTTGTGTGTGGGGGTTTGGTCTTTAGGGTGGACCAGCCTCTGTCTGAGAGTCCTGCTAGGTTTGAAATGTACTGGGATGTTGTGTTTGTTGAAAATCCTTCTGAAATTCTCTGAGACTCCAGCAACATAAGGAATGACAATGTTTTTCCGTCTGTTAGACTTTTTCTGTTCATTATTGTGTTTAACAGATTTCCTTGCTGACTTGACAAAAGCCCAGTTGGGATATCCACATGTTTGCAGAGATTTTTTGATGTGTTTCTGTTCCTTTTCCTTCCCTTCTGTCCTTGTGGGGATGTGTTCTGCCCGATGCTGTAAAGTTCTGATGACAGAAAGTTTGTGCTCCAGTGGATGGTGAGAGTCAAACAGGAGATATTGGTCTGTGTGGGTTGGTTTTCTGTAAACTTCAATGTTGAGACTGTCATCTCCCTCCATATGCACCAAACAGTCCAAAAAAGGCAGCTTATTGTCGTTAGCATCCTCTCTGGTGAACTTGATGTTGTTATCAACAGAGTTGATGTGTCTGGTGAACGCTTCCACCTCCCTGGCTTGGATTTTGACTGCTTTCACTTGGTTAACATGGCCGAACCACCGCAAACGGTGTCGCCGGCATGCATCCTTAATCGCACATAAGCCAGCTCGACGCAGGATTTCGGTCGATTGGATGTGATCTTTAAGACTAATGCATTGCATCCATTGGGACATTTTCATGTCAGTTCAGTGAAGTTGCTGTTCGAGTTTTGTTTTCATTGGCATGTTTCTGCACCATACAACAGCACGGGACGTATCACTGAGCCTTAGAGTCTTGAACGTAGGAGTAGTTGGATGTCGCGCCACATCAGTATAGAAGCGAGTAGATGCCATTTATTCCACGCCACACGTATACGTGTAAATATACATACATTTTAAAATAAAATTATTATTTTTTGTTTTAAAGTTTTAACTTTTATATGCAACAAGCTATCATGTAATAGCCTCCTCCCTCAGGATTTTTTTTGTTTTAGATGTATTTGCACCAGTGTACATGGTCTATACCATGTATATTCAAAATGCAGCTGAGAACTAGGACCATTTTATGAGTCATGTTGTTTTGTTTGGTGCAGGTTTAATGCAATGTGATCTCTACATGTAAATAAAGATTTGTCACTATTGGCGCCCAGGCAATTAGTTATTTATATCTTAGCCCAATTATCTAACTCTGACCAACAGAGACTCACAGCAAAGTGAAAATGTAGAAAAAACAAAAAAAACCTGTAGGTGAATACTGAATACTGGTACGGTACTCCAACTTTACATACTGTTCTAACCCCACTGTTCATCCCTCCTACATGCATGAGTATTCTTAAGTGTGTGAATTTTTCTTGCCAAGAAAAACTTAAACACAGCATGAACACAGCCAAAAAT
>JBBPBX010030175.1:9740-35361 GCA_038048925.1 Garcialebias charrua
TCAATGGGATTAACCTGTCTAAATAAAGGTTGAATGATGTGTTGAAAACTCTCCACTGTGGGCGACGTTCACAATGTGAAGGAAAGCTAGGCCTTTAGATGAATTAGTTCAACACAGCTTCTTTGTTCTGTTGATTTTTATTATTTGATAAATACAAGGCATGTAACAGTACACGTGGGTGTACCGAACCGTTTCGGTACGGCACGTTCTGTTCGGTCCACCTATGTACCGTTTCGATTATTTTTTCACTTATTACATGTTATTAATGGGAGAATATCTGTGCCGCGGAACTAAATTTCCTGGCCGCGTTTCAGCACGGCGCGTTTATCTTGCAGCATGCGTAGCATTAGCAGCCTAGCATCTCGTTGCAGTCTCCTGTTTGGGAACATTGTGACTTTCTTGTTAAAAGACGAGCGCACATCCAAAGCTGTGTGTCGACCTTGTTTCACAAGACTGGATCTGCAACAGCAACACGTCTAACCTTAACATGCTTGAAACAATGTCATCCGAATGAGAACGAAGAAAAGCCGCTTGTTGTAAAGACCGATAACAGCAGCTGCTTTTAAACATCCTTCATCAGGTTATTCAGATCGGTCCAGAGCAATAACACAAACTGTAGGAGTTTTTAAAGATCTGGATCTATGTCTGAATGTTTTTGATGCGCCAGTTTTAAAGTTATTGAGCCCCACTACGACATCCATCATGTCAACACTTCAGTCAATAAGTTCAGAACTTTATGAAAAGTTAAAACTGATGTTGTCAACAAGCCCTGGAGCAGATTAAAGCCCTGCCCTGATGATGATGATGATTATGATGACCGAGAGATTCAACCACCTCAACCGTCCAAGAAGAGGTATTGTTCTTTTATTATTCAATCAATCAATCAAACTTTATTTCAGACACAAAAAAGGTCCATAAAAATACACATTTTTTTTTTTTTATTATTATTATTATTATTATTATTAATAATATTATTATTGTTATTATCTAATTAATCTTTTTTATTTAAAATCATAATTTTATTAACTTATTTTATTCATATTTTTTTTTTAACCTCTTTGTGTTTTATTTCCAGTCTGGGGCAGAGATAGCAGTTGACTTCTTCCTCTTCAGGGAAATCCACCAGATCACCTTCAGCTAAGAAGTCTGTGATGACTGAACTCTGAACTTTTCCAGGGACCTGTCCCACCTGGAGGAGCAGGTCCAAGAAGAGGTTGTTGTGAGTAATGAGGACAAATACAGCCACACTGCTGCTACTGTTGTTATTGAGACGATTTTCTCCACCACTGGAGATATTCACTGCAACTAGATCTGTGCTTTTAGCAGAAAATGTGGACAAGTTGGTCTTTTTGGACAAAAACTTAAAACTTGATTAGTAGATTGTAAACAGTCTGTTGCTGCTTATTGTTCTGGTTCTGACTGTTATTGTATTTATTAAGATTTTTATTATTGTTAGTATAGTTTATTTATTATAAAGAGTGCTGTTTATTTAAAATATCATCCAAATGGGTCACTTTTATTTATTTTTATACAAACGTATTTTTGGCATATTTTCAAAATAAACATTTTGTAAGTCTTTTGTCTTTTTTTTTTGTACCGAAAATAAACCGAACCGAGCCCTCCTTGAAACTGAACCGAACCGAAATGTGATTTTAGCATACCGTTACACCCCTAATAAATACATGATTTAATAAATGTTTTTAAACGTCAGTGCTATTTAAAGAGGTGAGTGTGTCTCCCCCTCCTCACGCTGCAGTTTTACAGTAATAGTGACTGAATTTGTACGATAATGATTCTAACTAAACAGCACACAGAAGTTGTTGGTTTACAAGTATCAGCCGGCAGAAATGAGGCCAAGGGTGTGTGTGTGTGTGTGTGTGTGTGTGTGTGTGTGTGTGGTGGGGGTGGGGGGTGGGTTGATGAATGAGTATATTTCCCCAAGCAAAAGGCTGACCTGGATACGGCTTTCTTCTTCCCCTTTCTCAGTGCCAAGTGGGCCACCATTTTTCACTGGCCTCACACTTAGCCACGGACGGGCTTATGCTAACAGTAGCCCTGACCTGCAGCCCACGTCTCCCGCCAGCCTCCCTCTGCACTCATCTGAAAATTGTAATCCCTTCGTCGAGGCCCTGGTAATTTGATCAAAAAGCGAGCACCCTTCCCCACCACTTACTGGCCAATTAAGTCAAGTTCTCATGCAGGGGGTCCAGCTGGCTCGCTGTTATCTTGGGATGAATTGATTGAAGCCATTCCACATCTATGAACCCTCCTTTAATGATGTTGGTGATAATACTTGTAATTCTTCTCAGTCAGGGGACTCTCGGGCACAGCTGTTATCGCAGTAATCCTTGTCCTGATACACTGAAGTAGCAGCGAGGCATTAATCTGTCTCTCGGAGTCTCCTCCGCCAGGTTTTCCCTCCTTCGTTCCTGCCTTTGCTCGTGTCTCACAGCTAATACTACATCTGTGAAATGTGACATTGAAGGCGTGGGTTTAACAAAAAAAAAGAAAAAAGATGGGGCGTAAAACATGATTGTGAAGGGATTCATCGTCAATGATTGAACTGCACTGGCATTTCTCGGTTTGGGTCCTAACTCTTCTGTTAAAGATAATAAAAACACTCCTCCCACCGCCTCGAACAGAACCGTGACAACTTAAGAAGGCTAGATTTAGGACTGAGAAATCAATAAATGCATGCATTAGTTTCAAAGGCACACATTAATATTCTAAAACAGATATGTCTTAAACCCTGCCTCTAGTCATTCAGTCAAAATATAAAATTATCATAATGAGGTCTAACTGCATATAAATGCTGAGTATTAAGGACTAGAAAAGGCGTTTTCTCATAATGAAGCAAGTTCTTTGTTATGAATACAAAGCATGACTAATACAAGCACGTCATGTTGCTTTGTATTTATTCTTTTTAATCCGCTCGTTAAAAATGTTTTCAGGAACACTTTCTTCCACCTGAACAATATCCCGTAAATTAGAAACATTTTGTGCCAAAATAATGCAGAAAAAAAAAAAAGGTTTATACATTTATCACTAGGCCGAACAAATTCTAATTCCTTTTTATCTGAGTGTCACAAAAAAGTTTAAAAAAAATAATGCTTTGGTTGTTGCACCGTGCAGCTTCTAGAGTTCTTACAAGGTTTCAAAGGAAAAAACATGTTGTTTCCTCTCTCCACTGGCTTCCTGTCAAATTCAGAGCAGAATTTAAAATCTTCCTTTTAGCACACAAACCACTCAACAACCTAGCTCCATCTTATTTTAAGGTCCTATTGTTTTATATTCTACGAACTCCTTCTCCACTCCTTTTTGATAAGTTAGGGTTGGTTTGGGTTTCCAGAACTGTCCTTTATTTCTGCTGCTATAAGTTTAGACTGCTAGAGGACAAACTTCCCCACACTGCTGCTGTCTTTAGTCTCCCTATGCTCCAAGGTTAAACACGTGATTATTGGTGCCATTAATCTGTTTTCCTTCTTTGTCTTCCCATAGAAACCACACCTGGACGTCTGTGTTCGTGTCTCGTGCGTGTCCTCTCGAACCCGAGCCAGCTGAGGCAAAAGGCCTCTCATCCTGAGCCTGGTGCTGGTCCTGCTGAAGGTTTCTTCTGGTTGAAAATGAATTGTTTCTTTCCACTGTCGCCTCCCTGCTGTTGGGGACAGGAGGAAGCAACAATGTGAAGATTCAACACAACATTCACTGTAGATCACTTTTCCTGTCCGGCATGTCAGAACACACTGTGTGTGAACTCATTATTAAAAGAAGCAAACTGATTGAGAATTGGGGAAGTGGTGGTGCAGAGGTTTGAGAAGGTGGGCCTGTGATCGGAAGGTTGTTGGTTCAACTCCCCGTAGGATAACATCAAAATGTGGGTGGGAAGAGTGAAGAACCCACACCTGCCTCCACCCTCACTTGCCCCACTCTGGACCCTTGAGCAAGGCTCTTAACCCCCACCATCTGCTCCCTAGCAGCTCTCTGCTCCACACAGAGGGCTGTGGTAGCTCGGTGGTTGCGTCAGGAAGGACATCCAGTGTAAAAACAATCACCAAGTCTTCGTACGACTGAGTTCGCTGTGGCGACCCCTGAAGAAGGGAGCAGCCGAAAGAAGAAAATAAATAAACACCAGGACTTGTCGTGTCTGTTTCCTGTGCGACAGTTAATTCATGTAAAACCACCTTGATGGACCTGGGGCCGTTTGTTTTATCTGCTCCGTCATGAAGGTGGAGTCTGCTGTCAGAAATTAAAAATACATCAGATGATCTGGATTTCAGGCACGGTATGCACAAAAGAATCAAAGTTAAGAATGTCGACGCCGTCTTTTAACTCGACATCAGAGCAGTGCATGGAAATGAGTCTGAGAGCAGATCCTCCATCCCCGCTCCGCTCCTCAGCTGGAGACGAGCAGGGGCTACCTTCTCAACCTGCTGGGACTGGGACAGGCTGCGGTTTGCTTCCCACCCCCGACACACACACACACACGCACACACCGTAAAACTGCTGCAGGTTTCACACTCCACACACACAAACGGTAGCTAATAACGTGCGCTAACTCTCCATCGGGTCACGATTAGGATTCTCAGGGGTGATCCGATCGGGCGGTGTCCACAGCCAGGTGGAGTCTGGGACAAATGTATCACGGGAGTGGGGGATCATGTCTTTAAGGTACAGCGTCAGCGAGGGCCGGCACATGTAGGCCAGCTGCTGCTCGGTGCAACACTCACCTGCCAGGGACCGGATGAAGACGTTTCCACTGCGGCTCATTACCACGGCCTCGCTTCAAACGCTTCGCTGGGCGTTCACCGCCTGCACTCATTTCAATAATTTCCACAGATTAATGTTCACGCGAGGCGGAGCGTTCATTTATCGGTGCCATTAAATTTACATTCATTACTTCTTGCTAAATGTATTTCCCTCAAAGCGATTGTAGGGAAACATAAAATGGTACATTTTGTATTATGTGTGTAAACTTAAGTATACTGATAGAATTTGCAAATCACTCTGGAAATGCGTCGAATGGTAATGAATAAAACATGGCCGCTGAGCAAATGAGCGTGGTGTGAGCTGCTGGTGATCGGTGACTGCCACGAAACGTGTTTGATACGAGGAGACGAGGCACTGGGCGAGCAAGCAGCGCACACGAGCTGGGTTGGGCTCATGGTAAACAATTTAGAGTGGTGGGGGGGGGTGCGTGCAGTAATTACTGCGTTCAGACTCATTTAAAGAGTCTGTTGGTGCTCGGGAGTGGCACGTCGCCGCGATGCTGCTCTGGATCTGTGACGTGCACACATGAACAGTGATTTAAGTGACAGGACATTGGAGCTGTCAGGCCAGCTTTGTGCACCCTCTACCCTACACCCCCCCACCCAGACAGTGTCACGCCTGCATTTGTCTGAACACATATTGCTCAGTTTAACTGCTACTTTTTTGTCTTACAAATGTGCGATGGGGGGGGGGGTATTAAGCTTTTGGTGTGCAAATAATGCAATGCTTCACTGAAACATCAGAGTTGCGTTCATCTGCGCACGGCTAAGTGATGCTGCAGTGCAGGTTGGCATGTTTGCAATGTGTGTGTCTGCAGGAGAAAATCACCAATAAGCATGTTGAGCTTGTAAACACACACACTCAGAAGCATCTGTTGGTTTCCGTCATTATTCTTGGCAGGGTTGCGTATGTTCCCCCCGCGCCGAGCTCAGCCTAATTGTCGCTCCAATCAGCCGAGGTGGAGAGAGTCACATTAATTTGTTGTAATTAATAGCACGGCTGCATCTGACAGCGCACGCTACCGGGACCCTTTGATTGTTTGGATCTCTAAGTGTGCCTCGCCTCGTTTGCATCACCTCGCAAGAGTTTGTAATATCAAAGCTTAGCTCTATCTGATACTTGTCAAAATGCGATTTATGAAAGTTTAATTCCTTTATTGATTTAGTGTAGGTTTGATGCCTGCAGTGTTCGCTCCCTGGGTGGAACTTAGTGGATTCAAATGCTTGTCACCAGCTCGGCCTCCTTTTTACTGAGAACAATCGCCAAAGGCCAGCCCAACAGGCACGGTTTAATTGCCATTAATTAAAAGCATAAATCTTTTTCTTCACTTGCCCTGCTCTTAAACAGGGCTCCTGCTTTTTTCCCCCTCTGCTCATCAGAATCCCTCCTGGCTAGTTCAACATCCCCCCCACCACCACCACCCAATCATCATCCTCCCCTCCCTTCTTCCCTTGCATCTCCCTTCTCTCTTGGCTCACAAGGCGTTTCTGGAATCGTCTTTTTAGCATGATGTGACGTGAAGTGTGGGCAGCATGGTGATATTTAGTAAACTGGCTCTCTTCTTTATTGACGTATAATGAGGTCAAATGAATCCTCCCATATGCATGCTTGGATGGCTCTTCGCCTGAGATCCTTTCTGACAGCAAGTAAAACTGACGACGAGCACCACGCCAGCTCCCAGAGACACCGCGGTAAAAATACAAACAACGAGAAGGGAAGAAAATAAGCTTTTTTTTTATACCTTGTCAGGTTCCGTCTTGTCGGGCGCTTAATTAGACACTCATTACCCACTAAAAGGTCTTGCGTTTATTCTGGGAATGTTAAGTCCACAGATACTGGTGAGGTGTCATTGAAACGATCAGATGATTAATTTAGTTTAAAAAAAAATACATATATTTATTGAAAAAATATGTATAAATATGTTTTTTGTGAGGGGTTAAAGTTAGTTTTTTTTTAAGTCTCTGATAGAGCAACACATTCTCAAGTTGTTTATTTTACATATTTTCATTATTATTATTTACCACAGACTGTTTGACTCACCCATTGTCACCCACCACTAAAGACCCAGTGCCAACTTTATTAAGATTATCCAATTATTGATTGGGGTAGCTGTGGCTGAGTGGTTAGAGCAATTGTCCTCCAATGTGAGAGTTGTGGGTTCGATTCCACCAGCAGTCACATGTTGAAGTATCCCTGGACAAGACACTGAACCCGTCATTGCCTCTAATGTGTGTCCCATCAGTGTGTGAATGTGATCTAAAGCTCTGATGAGTCTTTAGTCTTCGTATAGATAGAGCAGAGTGCTGTATGAATGGGTAAATGACGACACAGATTGTGTTGTAAAGCCTCTGGCTGGTTTCCTCATGTTAGCTTCTTTAGCACATGCCCCGGTATCCACCCCTGCATAGCTGCCTCTCCAGTCAGGCTGAGTCTTCCTGGGACTTGCTAAAGTCAAGAGATTGTTGCATCTCGGAGAATGTGTTGATAGACATGTTAGAGCAGCGCTATGAGCCGTTCAGTTTAGCGGGAGGTGATCGATGTTGGTCCCAGAATGCTGGCCTAGCAAACATCTAGGTTGTTGCTTAAATGGTAGCTTTAAGCTCAGGTTGGGATTCATCTGATGTTGGAGATTTGCTCCCAGGAAGGTTATAAGAGCCATGTAAACTAAATGTGCTTTATGTCTTCATTCATACGCTGGCCAGAACTTTTACCTGTCAATTTAACCTGGATACTTCCCCTTCTTCAGCTGAACTATATGAGCACACACACACACACGTTCACACATGCCCCAAGCTCATTTTTAATCCTTGCAGCTCACTGTGAAGGTAGGAGGAAGTTCCAATTAAAATTAAAATAAGCTCTTTTAACGGTCTCTTAAATTGACAACTGAACAATGATTTTCGAATTGGTATCTGTCAAAGGTCTCGGAAAATCCTCGGTTGATAAGGCCCAACGCATCCAATTAGTAGCAAAGCAAGGCCTCAGCCAGTAATGATTCCCAGGTCCCTTAAGATGTGGCGCGGACACTTATGGCAAATTACTGACAAAGAGCCCTGCTGTATTGATGAGAGGGAGAACAGCCAAGTGTCGGTGTTCCCATCAGGTGCACGAGCACCAAAAGGGGCTTGTATGAGAGCCTGGGTGTCTCTCTGCCTCCCTCCTCTCTGTATCTGTAATGTGGCCTTGCTGAGTGCAGCTCGTAGAACCCCCCTCCTGCTGACGGACTCCTGGAGACCAGCCTCTCCTGATGGTGCTCTGGTAAAATGCTAATGCTAACACGAGGGAGGTGTCAGGAGCGGATCATCAATAATGTCTGCAAGTTTACTGCCCTCTTCTAATTATAGCTCCCCATCTCTCAGGGCCGCGGGAGGCTGCAGGGCAGCTCCCTAATTGAGCCGAGCTAGATTTACTTCCCCGTCATATCCGCGGCCCCGTTGTTTACAGTCCTTGAAACTGATTGAAAGGAATCAAAAGATTCATGGAAATGGGATTCAGAGTGGATTGGCATGTAGGAAGAATGAAAGAAGGAGGAGGATTCTTGCTGGTCAGGTAAGGGCTTTAGGTTTGAAGGCCATGGTATAGCCAGAGGTCATATCATTTATTCTCAGTACTGATGCTTCTGGAATACTAGATGAGATGTTTTGTTTTGTTGTTGCTTCTCGATGTTACAGGAGGGCAAATACAAGCCACCATCACGAGGATTTGTTGGACTCAGTTATAGAAGGTAATAAATGGATAACCACATTCTGCATGTAGATTTCCTGTCTGTTGTGGTGTAAATTCCCCCGCGGTCCCATGGGAGCGCTGCTGCTCTGAGGCCTTGTTAAGTCCCCTGATGTTTCCACAAGTCCGAGGCTTCCATCCCGCTGGAGGCTCAGTAAAGAAGGTATTGACCCCCGCAACCTGAGCCTGCTGCTTCCATTGGCCGAGGAACGGCTGCTCCAAACCATGTGCTGCAGGGTCAAATGGTTTTGTAGTTTGTAGTTTCCGCTCGTTACATGTTTGGTTGAAAATGACTGCCGAGATCAGGGAGGACTGGAGTCGATAGCCGAGCAGGTATCTGAGGTTGGAGGCAAGCAGGTTCTTCTCTAAGAGGAAAGACACAAATCACATGTTAAGACAGAAATCATTTCAAATGCAAACTATTCATTTGATGAAATGTGGTCAGTTTGTCCTCCAGCAGTCTAAGCCTCTAATAACACAGCTAATGGTGCATTCAGACCTAACAGCGTTTCAACGGCAGGAGCGTCCAGCTTACATGCAAAGTCAATGGGGGACGCGCTTCCAGCCTCGTCTTGGCGTCGGGCGTCACGTCACGTGCGTGTTGAGCGTGCTGGAAAGCGTTTTTCCGTGCACGTGAACCCGCGTCAGCCTCCAAACCACGCATTCACCATGCTGAAGATTTCGCCGTTCAAACTTTCAAACGCCGTTCAACTCTCCCTGATTGGTTGATCAGGGAGAGTCGGGGGGAGAAGAGAGGGGGAGAGTCCCTATGTGACGCGGAAACGAGGGGGCGGGGGTATTGCGCAACTATGTGACGTATTGTTTGTGGGACACAGAAAAGACCCGCGAGGTCGTGTACTATGGAAGAGAAACTCATTGTAGCTGTGTGTTCGCGACAAGTCCTTCACGACCAGTCAAGTCTGCTCCACAGAGACAGAAATAAAAAGCTCCTCGCCTGGCGGAGTGCAGTGAGGACTCGGTATACCAGTAAGCTCCTTCTACACACCCCACAGCAGTTTCGCGTTCAGGTCTGGACACCAAGTGCGTCCACTTGCGTGCGTGACGAGCTTTTTGGAAGTTGAAACGCTGTTCGGTCTGGATGCACCATCAGGGATAGGTCAGGAAACCCAAGCCTAACTATAGGATTTGTCACAAAGGAAAGTCTTAATCCCAGTCTTCAAACTGGACAATGTGTCAGCCTCATGGACAGAAACAGGAAGTTGGTTCCACAAGAGAGGAGCCTGAGAACTGAAAGATCTTCCTCCCATTCTGCTTTTGTAACTCTAGGAACCACAAGTAAACCTGCAGCCTGAGAGTGAAGTGCTCTGTTAGGAAAATATGGAACTACAAGATCTGTAATAGAAGATGGAGCTAGGTTGTTGAGAGCTTTGTATGTTAGAAGTACTTTGTAAGATTTTAAATTCAGCTCTGAAGTTGACATTAGCAATAACTGTCACTAGTTTCCACTCTCCCTCAGCTCTACTGAAATCATTTCTGATCACCACCTCAGCAGCAACTCATTGCCTTAGCTTCCTGACAGATGTCCCAGTCCTACTTGTCGTGCTTCCTCCTGCTCCTTGTGTTTTGGAGATCCCTGAGTTTTTTTTGTAACTTGTTACTGCCATGTTAGCCTTTTTGTTTTCTTCATCTAAATAAATAGTTTATTTTACGTATTCTCCTCGTGTCCTGCATCTGAGTCCTACCACTTTGCCGACCGCAATAAGCTTTAAAAGTTAATCCATTAAATGGTTTGTGAAATGTTGCTATCAGAAAACAAACTTAATATTTAATAGAACGCTGTTTTTAGAAGGACCCTGCAACATGAACAGTACTGGAATTATGTCATAAGAGTGATTCACAAATTGAGCTCAATACGTTTCTGTGAAATTTACATTTTTCTGTTTTACCCATTTTCAGTTTATCACTCTGTGGCAGCCATCACTGATTCATTTAATCAGTTTTACATGCACAGCCAACTTTCTCAATAAATCCATCCAGAGGTTCATTAAACGTTTTACAGAGTTGACTCCAATAACTGGTTCCATCCATCCATCCATCCATCCATCCATCCATCCATCCATCCATCCATCCATCCATCCATCCATCCATCCATCCATGCGGAATGTCTGCGTCGTTATGTGCTCGTATGTGAGTTTTTTTTTCCATTATCATGCTGTTACCCTTCAGCCAAAGATTAAGAGCATGTCAGGAATTATTTTGTCTCCAAACCCTATGAGTTATTTTTCACCACTTTTTATTGTCTGTCCAAACAGGCCTCACTTGTAAATGAGTCTTCGGAGACGGACTTCTCCACCTCAGCTACTGTTAGCTTTAGCCCTGTGAAGCTTTCCTGCTATACCAATATACCCACTGTCCCTCCTCTGGACATGTCCAAACCACTGTCCCTCCTTTGGACATGTCCAAACCATCTCAGTCTGGCCTCCCTAACTTTATCTCCCAGTTGTTCAACATGTGTTGTACCTCTGATGATCTCATTCCTGATCTTATCCATCCTAAGGAGAACCTCAGCATCTTCATTTCTGCTACTTCTCGGTACTACTCGGTGGTCAGAAATCTTGGAGTGCAGCTTGACTCCAATTTAAAGTTTGATAAACAGATCAGTTCTGTTGTCAAGACCAGCTTTTTCCAACTCCGTCTGCTCTCCAAAGTCAAGTCATTTCTTAGTCGTGGTGATCTGGAGAAGGCCATCCATGCCTTTGTGACCTCCAGACTTGATTATTGTAATGCTTTGTATCTTGGCATTAATCAATCCTCCATCTCCCGTTTACAGCTTGTACAGAACTCTGCCGCGCGCTTTTTGACCAACACACGAAAATATGAACACATCACTCCTGTCCTGTCCTCTCTACACTGGCTCCCAGTTCAGTTCAGGATACAGTTCAAGTTGCTGCTGTTTGTTTTCAAAGCTCTGAATGGACTTGCTCCCCTCTACATCTCAGAACTTCTGAAAGTCCATCAGCCTGGCAGGGACTTACGATCTGCCAGTCAACACCTGCTGGAGGTGCCTCGCTCGAGGTACAAGCAATGGGGAGACCGGTCATTTTCTGTTGCCGGCCCAAAAGCCTGGAACAGCCTCCCCCTTGAGCTGCGTGCCACCTCCGATCCGACTCTGTTCAAAACCAAACTGAAGACCCACTTGTTCAAAAAAGCTTTCAGTGTGTAACTTTTATTATTTTGTATTTTAGTATGTAGCATCTTTATTTCAATTGCATTTTTATTTCCACTTGTTCAAAAAAGCTTTCTGTGTGTAACTTTTATTACTTGTGTTATTTTAGTATGTAGCATTTTTTATTTCCATTGCCTTCTTTTATCGCTGTGGTTTCTTATTCTATTTTCATTGATTTATTGTTCCCGTTTATTCTTCTTTTTATCCTGTTAAGCACCTTGGTCAATGCAAGGCATTGTGGAAGGTGCTATACAAATAAAGTTTATTATTATTATTATTATTATTATTACTTCCAGTTCTGTCTCCTGTCTTTTTGTCCATGTCTCTGTCTCCAGACCATACAACATAGCTGGTCTCACCACTGTCTTGTAAACTTTTCCTTTGACCTTTGCTGACACCTTTTTGTCACAAATCACTCCTGAAACTTTTCTCCATCCACTCCATCCTGCCTGGACTCTCTTCTTCACCTCTTTACCACATTTCCCATTTTCCTGGACAGTGGACCCCAAGTACTTGAAGTCCTGCACCTTTGTGACCTCTGCTCCTTGTAGCCTCACTGTTCCACTGGCCTCCCTCTCATTCACACACATGTACTCTGTCTTACTACGACTGACTTTCATTCCTCTTTCAAGTGCATACCTCCACCTCTCCAAGTTCTCTTCCACCTGTTCCTTGTTCTCACCACAGATCACAAGTTCATCTGCAAACATCATAGTCCAAATGTAGTAGAAAAACATCATTCCAACAGCAGCATGAACATGAGTCTGTATGAGCAGATGGTCACGAAAGAAAACCGCAACAAGAAACGGATAAGCATCAGCATGATGTGATATTTTGCAGTGATTATTCTGATTATTTATTTATTCATGAGTCTAACAGCCTCAGGGTAGAAGCTGTTCCTCAGTCTAATGGTTCTACACTTGGTGCTCCTCAACCTCCGTCCTGAGGGGAGTGGGGCAAAGAGTGTGTGTGCTGGGTGAGTGGGGTCTTTCAGGATACAGGTGTCTCTCTTCCTGCATCTGGAGGTGTAAATGTCTGTGATAGTGGGGAGACTGACTCCAACAGACTTCTGTGCAGCCTTCAAGTCAAAGTCAAAGTCAACTTTATTGTCAGAACTGCAATATGTACAGGACATACACAGGACCGAAATTGCGTTTCTCTCAGTCCCTCGGTGCAACAGTAACCGTCTAAACACTAAACACTAAAACATTTAATAAACATAAGCATAAAATAGTAAGAGTGTAACACTGTCCCAAGTTTTTTCATAGTAGTATGAAAGTATGAAAATTTACACAAACACTGAAACACCAAACACCCAATGAACATAAGCATAAAATGAAACGATAAAAGTGTAATACTGTCCTGAGTTTTTTCATAGTAGTACAGTATTCATTCATTCATTCAACCTTTATTTAGTCAGGTAAATCTTTTGAACCTCATGGGCTCATTTACGAAAAAGTATATCTATAAAATAGACTGAAGGTTCTAGCATTGACATTTGCAAAGAGCAGTGTTGGGTGTAACGCGTTACTTAGTAACGCGTTACAGTAATGACATTACTCTTGCATTTGTTGTTGGATGTAACTGGGACCCCGTGTACATAATCTCGTTTTCATCACATGTACCACATGTGCACATGCAAATGACAATAAAGACTCTCTGACTCTCTCTGACTCTGATTACATTTTTCAGTAACGTAGTAGTGTAACGCACTACTTTGAAAATGCCTGTAATATATTACAGTTACTAACAAAACCTTACATTCGTTACTTGCGTTACAATCAGGACCTTTCGGAGAATAGTTTTATTTATTTGTTTTATTTTACCTTTCGGAGAATAGTTGTGGGACGAGGGCGACGGAGCAGACCATAGACATTATATATTTTTTTCATTCATTCATTCAACCTTTATTTATACAGGCTAGCCTCGTTGAGTCATGGGGACTCATTTACAAGAGGGACCTGTCTCACTCACACCAAACAACCATCCACTCTCACACTCACACCTAGGGTCAATTTAGAGTCACCAATCAGCCTAACAAGCATGTTTTTTGGTCTGTGGGAGGAAACCGGAGTACCCGGAGGAAACCCACGCATGCACGGGGAGAACATGCAAACTCCACCCAGAAAGGCCCCGGACCGGGATTTGAACCGGCAACCTTCTCGCTGAGAGGCAGCAGCTCTACCAGTTGTGCCACCGTGCTGCCCTAAATATATATATATATAGATATCTATGGAGCAGACTGTCACGTGGGGAAAACAAAGACGTACGCGATAACGTCAGAACGTCATACGTCAACGTACATAGACATATAAAGGTACATAGACATACGGCGATGTCATTTTATGGATGGAAGTATTCATATTATTTTTCTTTTGTCACGAGAAAGGACAAGAACAATACAGTAGTGTGCAAGTTATGTCTGGGCCACAACAAGACACTGTCTACTGCTGCGAACTCGACGTCAAATCTTTACAAGCGTTTACAAAGTGTGAGTGAGACGGGTCCCTCTTGTAAATGAGTCCCCGTGACTCAACGAGGCTAGCCTGTATAATTAAAGGTTGAATGAATGAATGAATGAAACTAAGACAACACGCTAATGCTAAGCTAGTTGCTAAAGAGCCGCAGAGGGATGGTGCAAGTTTGATGCCGCCACCGTTTAAGCAGGCTCTGCTTGAATTTCACCGCCAGGCAACCACTACAAAGGCTGAGGTAAACAAACTTGTAAACAAACATTTCAGATGTTTTATTTTTTATTTTGTTTTATTTTTTTTAAACAGAAGTTTTACATTTTGATATTGTCATACCTTTTGAATGGCACGTTTACATATGCATTGTGCTTGCACAAGACCCCTTATGACGAGTAATATAAATGGAAACAATGTTCCCTCGCCCGGACGCGGGTCACCGGGGCCCCACTCTGGAGCCAGGCCCGGAGGAGGGGCACGTTGGCGAGCGCCTGGTGGCCGGGCTTTCACCCATGGAGCTCGGCCGGGCACAGCCCGAAGAGGAGACGTGGGTCCCCCTTCCCATAGGCTCACCACCTGTGGGAGGGGCCAAAGGGGTCGGGTGCATTGTGGAATGGGTGGTGGCCGAGGGCGGGGACCCTGGCGGTCTGATCCTCGGCTACAGAAGCTGGCCATTGGGACATGGAATGTCACCTCTCTGGTGGGGAAGGAGCCTGAGCTAGTGTGTGAGGTTGAGAGGTTCCGGCTAGAAATAGTCGGACTCACCTCAACGCATGGCTCTGGCTCTGGAACCAGTTTCCTTGAGAGGGGTTGGACACTCTTCCACTCTGGAGTTGCCCCTGGTGAGAGGCGCCGAGCAGGAGTGGGCATACTTGTTGCCCCCCATCTTGGTGCCTGTACGTTGGGGTTCACCCCGGTGAACGAGAGGGTAGCCTCCCTTCGCCTACGTGTGGGGGGACGGGCTCTGACTGTTGTTTGTGCCTATGCGCCGAACGGCAGCGCAGATTACCCACCCTTTTTGGAGTCCTTGGAGGGGGTATTGGAGGGTGCGCCTCCTGGGGACTCCCTTGTTCTGCTGGGGGACTTCAACGCTCACGTGGGCAATGACAGTGAGACCTGGAGGGGTGTGGTTGGGAGGAACGGCCCCCCTGATCTGAACCCGAGTGGTGTTCTGTTGTTGGACTTCTGTGCTCGTCATGGATTGTCCATAACGAACACCATGTTCAGGCATAAGGGTGTCCATATGTGCTCTTGGCACCAGGACACCCTAGGTCGTAGTTCAATGATCGACTTTGTTGTCGTCTCATCTGATCTGCGGCCGCATGTCCTGGACACTCGGGTGAAGAGAGGGGCGGAGCTGTCCACTGACCACTACCTGGTGGTGAGTTGGCTCCGATGGTGGGGGAGGATGCCGGTCAGACCTGGCAGACCCAAACGTATTGTGAGGGTCTGCTGGGAACGTCTGGCAGAGTCTCCCGTAAGACGGAGCTTTAACTCCCACCTCCGGGAGAGCTTTGAACACGTTCCGAGGGAGGCGGGGGACATTGAGCCCGAGTGGACCATGTTTCGCGCCTCTATTGTCGAGGCAGCTTATCGGAGTTGTGGCCGCAAGGTTGTTGGTGCCTGTCGTGGTGGCAACCCTCGAACCCGGTGGTGGACACCGGCGGTGAGGGATGCTGTCAAGCTGAAGAAGGAGTCCTATTGGGCCTTTTTAGCCTGTGGGACCCCGGAAGCAGCAGATAGGTACCGGCAGTCCAAGCGGCATGCGGCTCGGGTGGTTGCTGAGGCAAAAACTCGGGCGTGGGAGGAGTTCGGAGAGGCCATGGAGAATGACTTCCGTACGGCTTCGAGGCGATTCTGGTCCACCATCCGGCGTCTCAGGGGGGGAAAGCGGTACGCGACCAACACCATTTATGGTGGGGATGGCGTGCTGTTGACCTCAACTCGGGATGTTGTGAGTCGGTGGGCGGAATACTTCGAAGACCTCCTCAATCCTACTGGCACGTCTTCCACTGAGGAAGCGGAGCCTGGGGACTTTGGATCGGGCTCTCCAATCTCTGGTGCGGAGGTCGCCGAGGTGGTTAAAAAGCTCCGCGGTGGCAAGGCTCCGGGGGTGGATGAGATTCGTCCTGAGTTCCTTAGGGCTCTGGATGTTGTGGGGTTGTGTTGGCTTACGCGACTCTGCAATATCGCGTGGACATCGGGGGCAGTTCCCTTGGATTGGCAGACTGGGGTGGTGGTTCCCCTATTCAAAAAGGGGGACCGTAGGGTGTGTTCCAACTATAGAGGGATCACACTCTTAAGCCTCCCTGGTAAGGTCTATTCAGGGGTTCTGGAGAGGAGGGTCCGTCGGATAGTCGAACCTCGGATTCAGGAGGAGCAGTGTGGTTTTCGTCCTGGTCGTGGAACACTAGACCAGCTCTACACCCTCAACAGGGTCCTGGAGGGTGCGTGGGAGTTTGCCCAACCAGTTTACATGTGCTTTGTAGACTTGGAAAAGGCATTCGACCGCGTCCCTCGGGGGGTTCTGTGGCGGGTACTCCGGGAGTATGGGGTACCAGGCCCATTGATATGGGCTGTTAGGTCCCTGTACGACCGGTGTCAGAGCTTGGTCCGCATTGCCGGCAGTAAGTCAGGCTCGTTTCCGGTGAGAGTTGGACTCCGCCAAGGTTGCCCTTTGTCACCGATTCTGTTTATAACTTTTATGGACAGAATTTCTAGGCGCAGCCAAGGTGTTGAGAGGATCCGTTTTGGTGGCCTTAGAATCGCTTCTCTGTTTTTTGCAGATGATGTGGTCCTATTGGCTTCATCAGCTCGTGATCTACAGCTTTCACTGGAGCGGTTTGCAGCTGAATGCGATGCGGCCGGGATGAGGATCAGTTCCTCCAAATCCGAGGCCATGGTCTTGAGCCGGAAAAGGGTAGCGTGCCCTCTCCGGGTCGGGGAGGAGGTCCTGCCCCAAGTGGAGGAGTTTAAGTATCTCGGGATCTTGTTCACGAATGAGGGAAAACTGGAGCGTGAGATCGATAGGCGGATAGGTGCAGCGTCCGCAGTGAAGCGGGCGCTGTACCGGTCTGTCGTGGTGAAGAGAGAGCTGAGTCAAAAGGCAAAGCTCTCAATTTACCGATCGATCTACGTTCCCACCCTCATCTATGGTCATGAGCTTTGGGTTATGACCGAAAGAACAAGATCTCGGATACAAGCGGCTGAAATGAGTTTTCTCCGCAGGGTGGCTGGACTCTCCCTTAGAGATAGGGTGAGAAGCTCAGTCATCCGGGAGGGACTCGGAGTAGAGCCGCTGCTTCTCCACATCGAGAGGAGCCAGTTGAGGTGGCTCGGGCATCTGGTTAGGATGCCTCCTGGACGCCTCCCTGGTGAGGTGTTCCGGGCATGTCCCACCGGGAGGAGACCCAGAGGAAGACCCAGGATACGCTGGAGGGACTATGTTTCTCGGCTGGCCTGGGAACGCCTTGGGATTCCCCCAGAGGAGCTGCTCCAAGTGGCTGGGGAGAGGGAAGTCTGGGCCTCCCTACTTAGGCTGCTACCCCCGCGACCCGACCCCGGATAAGCGGAAGAAAATGGATGGATGGATGGATGTGCTTGTTATGTAGCACTGCTGTTTTACTTTTTCATCAAAAATGAGTGTCAAAAAGATCTCTAATATCATTATTGAAAGATAAAAATTAATACAGGTTAAATCTCAGGTATTAGAGTAATCCGAAAGTAATGTAACTAAGTTACTTTCAGAACTGAGTAGTGTAATATGTTACTTTTTTAAAAAGTAACTACTAATGTGTAACTAATTACTTATTTTGGGTAACTACCCCAACACTGGCAAAGAGTGGCTCAGCAGCATATGAGTTAATGTACACAGTATATGTATGAGGTAGTTGATGTTGGTATAGAGGCAAAGTGGCATATGCAGTAAGGCACATAAGGCACATTGGGCATCCTTAAATAAGGCTGGTCAGAGAATGCTGTATATGTATCAGCAGTAGTGTAGATATAAAAGTAGTGTAAATGTAAACGGTAGTAACAAATGTAAAACAGTAGTAATAAATGTAAACCGTATTATTAAATGTAAACAGTGAATGTAAACAGTATAGGCAGTAATGTAATACAAACATTAGTGCAAATATGAGAAGCGGTGCAAACTGAATGAGCACATGACCGAGAGTTTAGTGAATAACCCGTTTGACGACACAGAGTCCAGTGTTAAAATCTTTGTGTTGAGTGGTAATGTGTGAGAAAGTTTTTTGTGTTAAGGCAGTTCAAATGGGAGGGGAGGCAGAGCAGGCAGAGTGTTTAGCATTCTGACTGCCTGATGAAATGGTAAATGGTAAATGGAGCTTATTTATATAGCGCTTTCCAGCCCCCTGTGAGGAGCCCCAAAGCGCTTTACAATACCAGCCATCCACCCATTCATTCAGACATTCATACACCGGTAGTGGTAGCCTGCCTTGCAAGGCGCCATCCAGACCTACCGGGAGCAACTCGGGGTTAAGTGTCTTGCCCAGGGACACACAACACATGGTGGGCGGATGCGGGATTCGAACCTCCAACCTTCCGATCAGGGGTCGACTGCCATTACCACTACACCACGGTCGCCCACACATGAACAGAGCTGTCTCTCAGTCTGCTGGTCACCACTCTCTGCAGAGCTTTTCTTTCTGCAGCTGTGCAGCCTCCATGCCACACGTTGATGCTGGAGCACAGGACGCTCTCCACTGCACACCTGTAGAACGAGGTGAGGACTGGGCTGCTCAGACCAGCTCGTCTCAGCCGTCTGAGGAAGTAGAGTCTCTGATGACCTTTCTTGATCAGGCTGGTGGTGTTGTTGCTCCAGCTGAGGTTATCATTCATGTGTACACCCAAGTACTTGTAGCTGGAGACCACTTCCACCGCAGATCCTCTTATGTTCAGTGGGGTGTGGGTTTGTTTGTTCCTTCTGAAGTCCACAATCATCTCCTTTGTCTTCTTCACATTGATGTGAAGGTTATTCTCTTTGCACCAGCTCTCCAGGTGTTCCACCTCCCGCCTGTAGCTGGACTCATCAGTGTTTGTGATGCATCCCACCACAGTTGTATCATCTGCAAACTTAACAATATGATGGCTTGGATGGGTGGCTGCACAATCATATGTGAGCAGAGTGAACAGAAGAGGGCTCAACACACATCCTTGAAGAGAGCCTGTGCTGAGGGTTATGGTGGAGGAGAAGTTGTGGATCCTCACTGACTGAGGTCTGTTTGTTAAAAAGTCTAGTACCCAGTTACAAATGGAGGTGCTTAGTCCAAGTGTGAATAGTTTGTCCATCAGAGTTTGGGGATCATGGTGTTGAAGGCAGATGTGAAGTCCACAAAGAGCACACAGACGTATGAGTCTTTCTGTTCCAGGTGGGTGAGAGCAGTGTGGACCACAGAGATGGCGTCCTCTGTTGATCGGTTCTCACAGTATGCATATATTAGGCATGTAACGGTTGTAGTGTGTGTACCGAACCGTTTCGGTACAGCACGTTCGGTTCGGTCCACCTGCGTACCGTTTCGGTTATTTTTTCACTCATTGAACGTTAATATATGCGTCGCGGAACAAAATTTCCTGGGCGCGTTTCAGCACGGAGCTATTATCGCGCAGCATTATTAGCCATTAGCTGTTCGCTCCGGTCTCCTGTTTGGGAACGTTATGGCTTTCTTGTTAAGACGAGCGCACGTTCAAAGCTGTGTTTGTGGACGTTGTTTCATGAAGACTGGCTCTGCAGCAGCTGCGTGACGCAGCTCTCTGCAGCAGCAACACGTCTAACTTGAACGTGCTGGAAACTACGTCATCGGAATGTGAACAGAAACAGCAGCTGTTGCAGAAACACAGCTAAAAGCAGCTGCATTTAAACAACTTTTATCAGGTAATCAGAGAGGTCCAGAGCAATAACACAAACTGTATGAGTTTTTAAAGATCTGAATCTAAGTCTGAATGTTTTTTTATGCGCAGTTGATCCTTGCTATGAGACATCCATCACGTCAACACTTAAAGACAGTGTAAAGTGAATTTCAATATTTTCTTCAATAAACATTATAAATGTCATAATTGTAATCTTATAAATGAGTAAAAAGTCTCAAAATTGTAGCTCAATTAATTTTGGAGTTATAGATCAAACTTTGTTTAAAGATATGTCTGCTTCAGGATTTTTTAGGCGTGGTTTAAATGTGACCGCGTTTCGTCACGCGGTCTAAAGCCCCACCCCCTGCAGCTCCAGCCGTATAAATAAGTTATTCGCATCGGTGGAGCCATTCACTCGCGAATTGCAAATAGCATCAGATAGCAATAGCATAGATATTTTGTTCATTGTTAGCTAGCTAATCAATTATGCCTCGTTCTTGCATCTTCCCTGGATGTCGCAATGGTCAGGGCACCCGCTTGGTGACTTTATTTAATTGTATTTACTTGATCTCTGCTGCTGTCAGCCGCGGACACACAGAGTGGACCTCACATCCCCCGCGCGCAGCCACTGACACACAGAGTGGACACACCGTCCCCCGTACACAGCCACTGACAAACAGAGTGGACACACCGTCCCCAGAGCACAGCCACTGACACACAGAGTGGACCTCACATCCCCCGCGCGCAGCCACTGACACAGAGAGTGGACCTCACGTCCCCTGCGCACAGCCACTGACACACAGAGTGGACCTCACGTCCCCCGCGCACAGCCACTAGGCGTGTTTCCATCAAGGTTTCTAGGTGCGCATTATGAAGCATCGCATCAGAAAAGCTAAATGGAAACGGCATAATTCGAGTTAACTTCCTCTAAGTCGCTCTAAAGTTTATACGCTCGCTTGAGGTAGTTTTTGGGGAGTCGATTCAGAGCTGAGTCGGCTAAACGACAGATGGAAACAGATTAGCCGACTCAGTTCTGCCGCAGCGAACATTCACGTCACGTGACTGATCAGCTGTTTCCGCTCCGGACAACATGTAACATCGCTAAAACTAGTTGGCATGACAGAATAAATACAACTTGCCCGATAGCAACACATACCTGAAATATTCTCTCCATTTTGCCGAGATGTCTGTTTTCAAACGCTACTTCCTGTTTACTGTGGAAGTGCGTAACGCTGACGTCTGACGTATGGCGCTGACGTGTGACGTAATGACGCTGACGTCTGACGTAGAGACGCTTTGCGTGGCATTGCAGATGCGCTTCAAGCCAGTTTAATGGAAACACTTCTGATCCTCATAATTTTAATTTACATTTTAGCGAAATTTTCTAAAATTCGCTCAAAAATCGAATTTAAATTGGATGGAAACATAGCTACTGACACACAGAGTGGACACACTGTCCCCCGCGCGCAGCCACTGACAGAGTGGACACACCGTCCCCGCGCACAGCCACTGACAAACAGAGTGGACACACCGTCCCCGTGCACAGCCACTGACAGAGTGGACACACCGTCCCCGCGCACAGCTGCTGTTATGTATCTGTGTGATTTCACATTGTGTGCTCACATTCTAAGAAAATAAAAAGTTTGACGAATATTTTGCTGACAATTGCTTTTCACTGACCTCTTTGGTTTCCTATATTTTTATCTGGAGGTTCAAATGAGTAGGGCTGGAGAACTCCAATTAGGCTGCCAGCCTTCGCGAACATCTTCAGGGGGCAGGACACGGGGGCAGTACTGCGCTGAAACCACGCCCACGCGCTGACACGCCCCCAGCGTTTCAGACCAGGGCACAATTATGATTTTTCATTATTTTTGAGACTTAATTTTATAAGGAAAACAATGTTTTTAATCAGTCAGATTTATATGGGTGACTAATAACACATATTTATGCCGTGTGACAAACTCAAAACACACATTTAATTTCACTTTACACAGTCTTTAAGTCAAAAAGTTCAGCTCTTTATGAAAAAACTAAAACTGATTGTGAACAAGTCCTGGAGCTGATTTAAGCCCTGCCCTGATGATGAGTGGGAGATTCAACCGTTCAAGAGGTATTGTTCTTTTATTAGAATTATTATTTATAATTTATTATTATTTAAAATCATAATCGTATTAACTTATTTTTTTTACCTCTGTTTTTTATTTCCAGTATTTCCAGTTACAGGCATGTCTCTTCCACTTCAGGGAAATCCACCAGAGATCACCTGCTGCAGCTAAGAAGTGTGTGATGACTGAACTGAACTCTGAACTGTTCCAGGACTTGTCCCACCAAGAAGAGGTTGTGAGTAATGAGGACAAATACAGCCACACTGCTGCTACTGGACAAAAACTTGATTAGTTAGATTGTAAACAGTCTGTTGCTGCTTATTGTTCTGGTTCTGACTGTTCAAAGTCAAAGTCAAAGTCAACTTTATTGTCAGAACTGCAATATGTACAGGACATACACAGGACCGAAATTGCGTTTCTCTCAGTCCCTCGGTGCAACAGTAACCATCTAAACACTAAACACTAAAACATTTAATAAACATAAGCATAAAATAGTAAAAAAGTGTAACACTGTCCTGAGTTTTTTCATAATAGTATAAAAGTATGAAAATTTACACCAACACTGAAACACCAAACACCCCTAAAACACCAAACACCCAATGAACATAAGCATAAAATGAAATAATAAAAGTGTAATACTGTCCTGAGTTTTTGCATAGTAGTATGAAAAGTATAAAAAAGTATATCTATAAAATAAACTGAAGGTTCTAGCATTGACATTTGCAAAGAGTGGCACAGCAGCATATAAGTTAATGTACACAGTATATGTATGAGGTAGTTGATGTTGGTATAGAGGCAAAGTGGCATATGCAGTAAGGCACATAAGGCACATTTGGCATCCTTAGATAAGGCTAGTCAGAGAATGCTGTATATGTATCTGCAGTAGTGTAGATAAAAGTAGTGTAAATGTAAACAGTAGTAATAAATGTAAAGCAGTAGTAATAAATGTAAACCGTATTAATAAATGTAAACAGTGAATGTAAACAGTAGTATGACTATAGGCAGTAATGTAATACAAACATTAGTGCAAATATGAGAAGTAGTGCAAACTGAATGAGCACATGACCGAGAGTTTAGTGAATAACCCGTTTGATGACACAGAGTCCAGTGTTAAAAACTTTGTGTTGAGTGGTAATGTGTGAGAAAGTTTTTTGTGTTAAGGCAGTTCAAATGGGAGGGGAGGCAGAGCAGGCAGAGTGTTTAGCATTCTGACTGCCTGATGAACAGAGCTGTCTCTCAGTCTGCTGGTTCGAGCCTGGAGACTCCTCAGTCTCCTCCCTGATGGCAGCAGTCTAAAGCGGCTGTGTAGTGGGTGTGTGGGATCACCTGCCATGCAGATGGGCTTTCCGAGTGAGGCGTTTGCTGTGTAAGTCCTGCAGTGAGGGCAAGGAGGTGCCGACGATCTTCTCAGCTGCTCTCACGATGCGCTGGAGGCTCTTGCGGCATGATGAAGTACATGCACCAAACTTTTTGGCTCACATTGAATGGCCCAAATTGGCCCAAATTGAATGGCTCACATTATTATCTACTTTTGGTATTTTAGCTGCAAGGATTGATCCAACATTCACAAAATATTGATTAAATCCATTTACAATTTCATTCTCATCATGAATTTCATTGTTGTCCTTTACAAAATATTGCGAAATACCCGTCTTTATTTTGTGATTCTTCAGAACACTATTCATTACTTGCCAAGTTGCCTTCATATCACCATTACTTTTACTTAATAAATCACTATAATATTCCTTCTTATGTTTCCTTATAATCCCTACTAATTTATTTTTATACTTCTTATATTTTTCTTCAGCGTTTTTTGTTCTCAATTTCAAGAAGCATGAATACAAATAATTCATTTTTTTTAACAAGCAGTTCTCATCCCTTTTATCATCCATGGTTGGAAAAAAATGTTTCTCTTTGTATAATTTTTTTGCACATAATCTTTTTCATACAGAGCTTCTAAGATATTCATAAACACGTCATAAGATCTGTTCACATCATTAACATACACGTCATTCCAGTTTTGTTTATCTAGATCCCCTTTTTAATTTATCCAAAGCTTTTTTTGACGTGTTTATAATTTTTTCTTAGTTGTAACTGCTTTTGTGATGCTTTGATCATTTTTATAGATTGTGCAAACTGGTAAATGATTGTTATGTGCCAGGGCACATTATTATTTAAAGCTACAGTATGTAGCTTTTTTTATGAACATATTTCTTCACTCTGTCACTACCTCCTGACAGACTGATGTTAGCCAGGTAATCTCTGAAAAAAAAATAAAAAAAATATTGTCCCCTTGCTTCTCCAGGTGGTAAATAAGCATTTCTAAAAAGAAAAGGTGACCCGCCATTTTCCAGCCAATAAAAACAGAGTTTGTAACCAGCCAATAAAAACAGAGCTTGAATTTGAATCAGCCAATAAAAACAGAGCTTGAATTTGAAATTCAACAGACCACAAGGGGGCAGAGCCACATATGGCTCTGAGGGGGAGGGATCAGAATGCTTTGCCTGTTGAAAATATTTCTAACTGCTGCAGTTCTACAGAAACTGCATACTGAACCTTTAAGCCCCAATATGTTTTATTTATGTTGGCTACCAACCTGGCTGCACTGCTGAAAATACATTTTTTAATCAGGCGTGATTAGTCCTCACTCAGTGGAGCCCGCCTATAAATGGGCTGGGTGCAGTGATCTGTGGTAGGGGTGTGGAGGTTTGTGCTTCTCCGTCCACCCCTCGCAACTTGGGTGTCACCCCTGAGGGAGTTAGCTGTTGTGAGCAGGTGTATGTGCTCTTTCTTTTAAAACTTGCTTCTTCCATCTTCGAAACATCTCCAGACTTCGCCCGTCCCTAACTTTTTCCGATGCTGAGAAGCTCTTGTCCATGCTTTTGTCTCCTCCAGGCTCGACTACTGCAACTCCCTGTTTATTGGAATCCCTGGCAAAAACCTTCAGAAACTTCAATATATTCAAAACAGTGCAGCAAGGATCTTGTTGAGAGTTCGTAAATTTGAACATATTACGCCCATTCTCCATAACCTTCATTGGCTTCCTGTCGCCTACAGAATTCAGTACAAAACTGCTCTCATTACACATCAATGCTTACACGGAACTTCACCAGATTATCTGAAGGATATTCTTATTCCATACTCATCCACCCGTTCGCTGCGGTCACAGAACAGTAATCTCCTTCACATTCCGAGAACCAAATTAAGGACCATGGGAGACCGGGCTTTCAGTGTGGCTGCCCCCCGCCTGTGGAACTCTCTTCCTGACTGTCTAAGAGCCCCACAGTCTGTGGTTGACTTTAAGAGCGGCTTGAAGACCTTTCTTTTCAACCGAGCATACTCTACCTCCTCATGATTCTACTTTTGATCTTAGCTGATACTGTTATTGATTTTAATTGTTTTATTATTTGTTTTATTGACATTTAATTCTGTTGCTCCTTGTAGCACTTTGAGATTTTCATTAATGAAAAGTGCGTTATAAATTGAATTTAATTATTATT
>JBBPBX010030176.1:0-35361 GCA_038048925.1 Garcialebias charrua
CCCAGATCTTCATTGTGTGGCTCATCAACTTAATTCCCCTGTAGTTGCTACAACTCTGTACATCACCCTTGTTCTTAAAAATGGGAACCAGCACACTTCTTCTCCATTCCTCAGGCATTTTCTCACCCTCAAATATTCCATTAAATATTTGAGTCAAAAACCTCACTGCCATCTCTCCGAGACATTTCCAAACCTCCACTGGTATGTCATCAGGTCCTACTGCCTTCCCCTTCTTCATTCTTTTCAGAGCTTTCCGGACTTCACCCTCACTAATCTTTCCCACTTCCTGGTCCACAGTTTCTATTACCTCCACTCTTCTTTCTCTTTCATTCTCTTCATTCATTAGCTCCTCAAAGTAATCCTTCCATCTTCCCATCACACTCTCCTCACTTGTTAGAACATTCCCATTCCCATCTTTAATAAGCCTAACCTGCTGCACATCCTTTCCAGCCTGATCCCTCTGTCTTGCCAATCGGTACAAGTCCTTCTCGCCCTCTTTAGTGTCCAGTCTCCCATATAACTCATTGTACGCCCTCTGCTTTGCCTTAGCTACTTCCCTCTTTGCTCTATGTCCCATCTCCTTATATTCCTGTCTCCTCTCTTCAGTCCTCTCACTGTCATATTTCTTCTTGGCTAATCTCTTTCTTTGAATGGCGTCCTGCACTTCACTATTCCACCACCAGGTTTCCTTATCATCCATTCTCTGTCCAGATGACACACCAAGTACCTTCCTACCTGTCTCTCTAATTACTGTTGCTGTAGTAGCCCAGTCACTTGGAAGCTCTTTCTTACCACCCAGAGCCTTTAACAGCTCGTCTCTGAATTTCTCACAACATTCTTCCTTCTTTAGCTTCCACCATTTGGTCTTCTTCTCTGATTTTACTCTTTTTCTCTTCTTCGCAACAACAGTCATTCTACACACAACCATCCGATGCTGTCTGGCCACACTCTCCCCTGCCACAACCTTACAGTCTCCAATCTCCTTCAGGTTTCCTCTTCTACACAGAATGTAGTCGATCTGCGTACTCCTTCCTCCACTCTTATAGGTCACTCTATGTTCCTCCCTCTTTTGGAAATAGGTATTGACTATAGCCATTTCCATTCTCTTGGCAAAATCCACCACCATCTGTCCTTCCTGGTTTCTTTCCTTGACACCAAACCTACCCATCACTTCCTCATCCCCTCTGTTTCCTTCACCAACATGTCCATTCAGGTCTGCTCCAATCACCACTCTTTCCTCCCTGGGAATACTCTCTATCACTTCATCCAAATCTTTCCAAAATTTATCTTTCTCCTCCTCATCACATCCAACCTGTGGAGCATAACCACTTACTATGTTTAGCATCAGACCTTCTACTTCTACCTTTAGACACATCACCCTATCTGACACTCTCTTCACCTCTACTACATTCTTTGCCAACTCCTCCTTCAGGACCACCCCTACTCCATTTCTCTTTCTATCCACACCATGGTAAAACAGTTTGAACCCTGCTCCAATACTGCGAGCCTTGCTGCCCTTCCACTTGGTCTCTTGGACACATAAAACATCTACCTTTCTTCTCTGCATCATGTCAGCCAGCTCTCTACCTTTGCCTGTCATTGTCCCCACATTTAGAGTTGCAACCCTCAGTCCTACATTCTTCACTTTCCTCCTCTCCCTCTGTCTCCTGACACGTTTTCCTCCTCGCGACTATCTAAAGGATATTCTTGCACCATATTCATCCACCCGGTCTCTACGATCACAGAACAGTAATCTACTTCACATTCCACGAACCAAATTAAGGACCATGGGAGACAGGGCATTCTGTGTGGCTGCCCCCCGCCTATGGAACTCCCTCCCTGACTGCCTGAGAGCTCCACAGTCACTGGTTGACTTTAAAAGCGGTTTAAAGACTTTTCTTTTTAAGCAAGCCTATTCTGCCCCCGCATGATTTTATCTTTGATCTTGGTTGATAGTATTATTGATTTTACTTGATTTTATCACTTGTTTTATTTATTTATTTATTTATTTTTTAAGCAGGCCTATTCTGCCTCCACATGATTCTGTTTTTAATCTTAGTTAATACCATTATTGATTTTATTTGATTTTATCACTTGTTTTTATTGTTGTAGCACTTTGAGATTTTTATTAATGAAAAGTGCGGTATAAATTGAATTTATTATTATTATTATTATTATTAAAAAGAAGAAGAAGAAGAAGATTTTGATTTTTCACAAAACTTTATTTACACAATAATAAAATTAACACAACAGTGTTAAAAATATGATCAGGACATCAGCAAGCTTAAAATAAAATAAAATATTTACATGAGGAGCTTGTTGTATTGTATTTCTCCCTGATCAGAAATGGTGCATAAAACCTTCTTAAATCCCCACAGTTTCACAAAACTCTCCAAGTGTCCAGTGTCTCTGTGGAAGCAAAACTCCAGCGCCAGTCTGGCCTTGATGTTGCACTTCCACAGAGCCACGGCATCAAGTTGAGGTCCAGCCTGCAGTCTGTCCCTGCGAGACAAATAAACAGCCATTTTTGCTTCGGCTACCAGAAAGTTTAAAGTTTGGGATTTAAACTTTGTGGCTTTGCTGTAACGTACTCCATTAATGAAAACCGATTTGGTGAAAACGGTGTCAAAGAGGCTAAAGATCGTTGTCATTAGATTAAACAGATCAATCAGTCTAGCACAATCTGTAAAAACATGAAAAACACTCTCAGACAGACTGCAAAAAGGACACTCGTTTAAAACCTCAGGATTGATGACAGACAAAAATGAGTTTGTTGCAATGGCACCGTGAAGGATCCTCCATTGAAGATCGCCAGTCCGTTTCTTTATTGGAGGTTTGTAAAGAGTCCTCCACTGGGGCCTCTGATTTCCGAGTTTGTTGTCCCACACGCTGACAGCTCTGTTTTGCAGAGTTCTCTTGTTCAGGATCTTAACATAAGTCTTGTAAAGTACTTTTTGACCAGTTCTGCACAAGTTCATCTTTGGGTCTATATTGTTTAGCAGAGGACCACTGTCTTTTGCAAAGTTAGGATCCAGGTTAATGTCTGGGAAAGGGTCCATTGGGTCAGGTGGGCGATTCCCTGTGAACCACTGTTGTAGCAGACATTTCTCTCCAGCTGAAGAAGAAGAAGATTTTTGATTTTTCACAAAACTTTATTTACACAATAATAAAATTAACACAACAGTGTTAAAAATATGATCAGGACATCAGCAAGCTTAAAATAAAATAAAATATTTACATGAGGAGCTTGTTGTATTGTATTTCTCCCTGATCAGAAATGGTGCACAAAACCTTCTTAAATCCCCACAGTTTCACAAAACTCTCCAAGTGTCCAGTGTCTCTGTGGAAGCAAAACTCCAGCGCCAGTCTGGCCTTGACGTTGCACTTCCACAGAGCCACGGCATCAAGTTGAGGTCCAGCCTGCAGTCTGTCCCTGC
This sequence comes from Garcialebias charrua, assembly GCA_038048925.1. Classification (NCBI taxonomy): domain Eukaryota; kingdom Metazoa; phylum Chordata; class Actinopteri; order Cyprinodontiformes; family Rivulidae; genus Garcialebias; species Garcialebias charrua. The sequence goes on from JBBPBX010030176.1 coordinate 3,438, forward strand.
GAGACAAATAAACAGACATTTTTGCTTCGGCTACCAGAAAGTTTAAAGTTTGGGATTTAAAGAAGAAGAAGAAGCAGAAGAAGAAGTTTTTTTATTTTTAACAAAACGTTTATTAACAATTAGTAAACGTACAATCAGTAAACACAATCATGAAACACAAAGTCAAAGACACGTCAGCAGTTCACAGCGTGAAAGTCACTCAAAGAAAGTGTCTGGTGAACTGTAGTTCTCCCTGAGAAGAAGTAGAAGAAGAAGAAGAAGAAGAAGAAGAAGAAGAAGATTTTTGATTTTTAACAAAACGTTTATTAACAATCAGTAAACGTACAATCAGTAAACAAAATCATGAAACACAAAGTCAAAGACACGTCAGCAGTTCACAGCGTGAAAGTCACTCAAATAATGTGTTTGGTGAACTGTAGTTCTCCCTGAGAAGAAGAAGAAGAAGATTTGATTTTTAACAAAACGTTTATTAACAATCAGTAAACTTACAATCAGTAAACACAATCATGAAACACAAAGTCAAAGACACGTCATCAGTTCACAGCGTGAAAGTCACTCAAATAAGGTGTTTGGTGAACTGTAGTTCTCCCTGAGCAGATACATTACACAACAGCCCGCTGAAGCCCCATGTCTTCAAAAAGTGCTGTATATCCCCAGTGGCTCTGTGGAAGCAGAACTCCAGCCACAGCCTGGCCTTGACGTTGCACCTCCACAGAGCCACAGCATCAAGTTGGGGTCCGGCCTGCAGCCTGTCCCTGCGAGACAAATAGATAGCCAGTTTGGCTTCAGCAATTAAAAAGTTCAAAAGCTGGCCCTTTGCTTTGCTGGCTCTGTTAAAATGGAACCCAGAAATGAAAACAGAATCAGTAAAAACAACACCAAAAAGGTTAAAAACACTCATCAATAAGCCAAAAAAAGGTTTTAGTCTCGTACAATCGACAAAAACATGAAAAACGCTCTCGGACAGACCACAGAAATGACACTCATTTAAAACCCCCGGACTATTGATAGACAAAAAATAGTTGGTAGCGATGGCACCGTGCAGGATCCTCCACTGGAGATCACCAGTCCGCTTCTTTATAGGAAGCTTGTAGAGGGTCCTCCACCGTGGGGTTTGTCCTCCCAGTCTGTTGGCCCACACGCTGACGGCTCTGTTCTGCAGGGTTCTTTTGTTCATGACCTTGACACAGGCCTTATACAGAGTCTTTGGGCCGGTACTGCGTAAGCTCAGCTGTGGTGTAGCGCTGGATAGCAGAGGACCACTGTCTTTTTTGAAGCCAGGATCCAAGATCAGATCAGGGAATGGGTCTGTTGACTCTGGCGACTTCTGTCCTGCAAAGTGAAGACGGAGAAGATGCTTCTCTTTGGTCGAAAGCTTCCCCTTCGCCAAGTCTAGGAAGCGCTGTGCAACTCTGGCTGACCGGACCCCCAGCTTGGACACCACGGCCTGGGTGTTGGAAAGGTCCGGTCCAGCTGCCTCCACCAGTTGCTTCAGTGATGTCGTCTTGGATCTGCACAGCACTTCAGTCAGCCCTGGTACTGCGCTGCAAGACACATCCAGCCTGGATCCATAAACTAAAGGCTCCTCCAAAAGCCAATGCAGAGAAATGTACCTCTGTGAAGGATTTAGTTTAAACAGGGCACAAGATTTAAAAACACCCTGATAAAACTGAGGTAACCCGTTTAACTTTAAGAGACTAAAATCAGTTAAAAGCAGAGCAGCATCCAGCCCCAGGTTATTCACACGCCTGAGAATGCAGCTGGCCACGTCCCTCCATACAAGGTCAGGAGGTCCTGCCAAAAACTTTTGGAGGAACTGCAAACGAAAAGTAGCAGTTCTGCTGGCCAGGTGGACAAGGCCCTGGCCCCCCTCCTCCCTCGGTATAAACAAGACAGACTGTGGCACCCAATGCTTATCGTCCCAGAAAAAAATTATCATTTCTGATTGTATTTTCACCAGCAGACCTGGTGGTGGGTCTAGGACGATAAGCCTGTGCCACAGCTGTGACACGACAAGATTATTCAAAACAAGTACTCTGCCTCTGTACGACATTTGGGAGTGTAGCCATCTCCACTTTGCCAACTTGTTTTTGACTTTGGCCTCTACATCATCCCAGTTCTTTTGTACAGTTTTATTGCCTAAATAAACACCAAGATATTTAAAACCATCTTTCCTCCAGTGAAGACCTTGAGGAAGAACCGGGAGCCCAACAGGCCATTCCCCTACAGCGAGGGCTTCGCTTTTTCCCCAGTTCACTCTCGCAGCAGACAGGATGGAAAATTGTCCAGTGACCTTGGTCAACGTGCTGACGTCCTGCTGATCTTTTACAAAAACAACAATGTCGTCAGCATAAGCAGATAAAACTATATTGCTGTGAAAACCAGGTAAAACCAGACCGTGAACACACGAGCGGATTTTCTGAAGGAGGGGTTCCAGAGAGAGTGCATAGAGCATCCCCGACAGGGCACAGCCCTGTCGAACACCTCTATACACCCCAAAAGGAGCACACAGGCTACCATTGATCCTTAGCACACTCTCAATGTTGCTGTACAGTACCTGAATCTTGGCAATAAGACCAGCGCCGAACCCAAACCTTTCCATGGTTTTCCAGAGGAAGGCGTGCTCGACGCGGTCAAACGCCTTTTCTTGATCTAATGAAATCAAGGCTGATTTTAAACCCAACGAACTGGAGACTTCCAAAACATCTCTGATTAGGTAGATGTTATCTACCATAGACCTGCTGGGGACGCAATAGGTCTGGTCCCGGTGGATGACCTCTTCCATAGCTCCCCTCAGCCTAGTTGCCAGCGCCTTAGAGAGTATTTTATAATCAGTGCAGAGGAGAGACACAGGGCGCCAGTTCTTAATGTCCTGCAGGTTCCCTTTTTTGGCAGGAGCGTAATAACTGCCCTGCGGCAAGACAGCGGGAGCGAACCAGTGACCAGGCTTTCTTTAAGAACATGCCAGGATGTCCCAGTAGGCCTTAAAAAACTCTACTGTGAGTCCGTCGATGCCAGGAGCCTTCTGGCCCTGCATGCTCTGGAGGGATGCGTGGAGCTCCTGAAGCCCCAGTGGGCGCTCCAGGGAGGTGTTGGTCTCCTCAGAAACCTGGGGTAGTCCACTGCAGAACTCCCGATGCAGCTCCTCATTCTCTTTATACTCACTGTGGAACAGAGAAGAGTAGAACTCCACAGCCCTCCTCCTGATCTGACCTGGCTCACTCAGTTGTTGCCCTGTGTCTGACAGCAGGGAGTGGATCATCTTCCTCTGCCCGTGCTTCCTCTCCAAGCTGAAGAAAAAGTTGGAAGGGGCATCCATCTCCGTGATGTTTTGGATCCGGGACCTGACCAACACGCCCTGGACTTTAGTTTCCAGCAGGTTTGCTAAGACTAGCTTCTTGGATTTTAGAGCTTCAATGTGCTCTGAATTTCCTGTGGATTCACTCAGTCGTTCTAAATCCACTATGTTAATCTCCAGATCTGTGACAGATCTGGTAATGTCACGAGTAACATTGAGAGTGTGCTGTTGACAAAGTTGCTTCATTTGAACTTTCCCGTAGTCCCACCATTGCATCAGACAGGAAAAATCACTTTTCCTCTGTCTAAAAGCAGTCCAAAAAAACTTTAGAGCCTCTTTAAAACTCTGGTCGTGTGTCAAAACCGAATTAAAATGCCAGTAAGCGCTCCTAGGCAAAATGTTTCTGATAAAAACACTTCCCAAAAGCAACGAGTGGTCCGTAAAAGCCACAGGCAAAATCTGGCATGTCCTAAACACGTTAAAATGGTGCTTAAAACAATAAAAACGGTCAAGACGAGCTAAAGAGATACGGTTTTCTTTAAGGTGGGACCACGTGTACTGCCTGGAGCCTGCGTGCATCCTCCTCCATACGTCCACCCAGGGCCGGATTTATGCAGGGGCTTGCAGGGGCTTGAGACCGGGGCCCCGAAATTTTAGGGGCCCCCAGAGCCTCCAGACCCGCCCCCTAAGTTTTTTTTTTGTGAACGGATAGTCTCAAACACGTTGTCTCACAAAGGAGAAAACTGTTCTTGTTAGGTTTCATGTAAAACTGGATGATTTTATCTTTTATTCGCTTCAGCGCGGCCGGTCCCCTCCCGCTGCCGGCGGGCGAGGGAGAGGGGTGTGTGTGGCCGGTCCCCTCCCGCTGCCGGCGGGGGAGGGGGGTGGGTGCGCGCAGCCGGTCCCCCACCCCCTGCTGGTGATAAGGAAGAGAAAGTGGAGGTGGAGGTGAATGGAGAAATAAAAAGTGCAGGAACGGAGGCAAAGGAGCTGGTGTAGGAGAAAGCAGGGGCGGCTGTAGAAGAAATGGAGCTGGGGCCCCCCAAACCAGGTGAAGAAACAAGGGAAGAGAAAAAATGAAGTTGCTGCAAGCGTGTTGCAGGGAAGTTTGTGTTGAAGTCCAGGCAACAATAGCTATTCAGTGATTTTATTTTGTGATGGAAGCATCATATTCTAGTTTCAAACCCTAACATGTGGTTTTGTATTTAACCAGTTCAGGGTTGTTTGTAGTTTGTGACAACTGGCATATTAAAGTTGTAAGTTGTGAAAACTTACTATTCAGTCATTTTCTGCTCATCATCTGAACCAAAGCAAAACAAACAAACAAACATATATATATATATATATATATATATATATATATATATATATATATATATATATATATATAAAACACACACACACACACACACACACACACACACACACACACACACACACACACACACACACACACACTCCGGTATATATATATGGGCCCCCCAAGATGACTCAAGCCCAGGGGCCCCCATCCTCCTAAAGCCGGCCCTGCATCCACCAGACCATGAGACGTGACCAGCTGCCGCAGAGCACGCTGGGCCGCTGGATGAGGCTCCGCATGATTGCGGTCCAAAGACTCGTTTTCTGTGCAGTTGAAATCCCCTCCTATAAAAACATAATCTTCAGACCCACAATCACCCAACCTCTCCCCAATTTCTTCTAAAAAACGTTTTTTCTCTGCATTGGCATTTGGAGCATAAATATTAATAAAAATCATGTTAAAATCATTAAAAACTGCTCTGACTAAAATACACCTTCCCTGAACGACATGTTGAACTTCCAAGGAGTTTGGAGTGAAAGCTTTTGAAAAGAGGAAGCCCACTCCTGCACTCTGGGAGGTGCTGTGGCTCAAAATGGCCTCCCCTTTCCACTCTCTGTACCAGTCTGCTTCATTAGAAGGATCACTGTGGGTTTCTTGCAAATAAAACACATTGATTCCCTTCTGGTTCATTGTCTGATACACTAAAGCACGTTTTACAGCTTCTCTTGCCCCATTCAGGTTCAATGATGCTATTTTTAAAGTATCCATGATGGGCGAGAAGTTAAAAATAAAACAGCAACAAACTAAAACAAATAATGAAGTGCTATTGTGCAACATTGTAATCAGAGTTGTTTTCTAACTTTGGACATTGTTTTCTTTAACCTGTAAATTTCCTGAGAAGTAAAACCTGATGCCTCCTTGTTCTTGATGTGAAGTTTTGCTGAAGAAAGAAATACTTTCAAATCAGGAAAAAAACTTTCCACTTTTATGCCTTTCAGCCCTTTGGTATCTTGGAGGAACGTGAGAAAAGCCTCCACTGGGTACTGGGGCTCTGTGCTGTTTGTCTGTGAAACAGACATTTCACTGGTGTCAGAGAAAACGCTGTCACAGTCACTGCTGTCCGACTCCTCCATCCTCTCTGCAGCCAACTTGCTCATCTGCCTGCTGGCTTGCACAGCATCCACCACATTTTTACTTTTAGCTCGCCTCTTATTGGGGGCTGAGGCCCCCTGCTCCATCACCTCTTCGACCGCACCTGTCTCTCCCTCCACATCAGCTCCTAAAACCAACCCTGCACTGGTACTTCCTGAACCTTTATTCTCACTATCCTCCTCCACCTCAACTCCCACTCTCTGATCCTCACACATCAACTCCTCATCACCCACCTCCCTCTCCTGTTCAACCTGCTCCCCGTCTCCCTCCCCCACTTGAGTCTCACCACCACCACCACCACACACCTCCGTGCTGCTTTTTTCCACACACACACCACCCTCTGATCCTTCACTGTCTACAGTCTGCACCTCAACAGTATCAGAACGTGTAGCGGGGGCCGCAGCGGGTTCCCCCGCAGAGGTGAGCCCCCCCGCGGCAGCGGGAGCCCCCTCCGCTCCTCCCACACCGGACAGGTCCGCAGCTGCGGGCTGCGGCCCAGCTCTGTCTGGACACATTTTAATCAGGTGTCCCTCCTGGCCACAGCCAAAGCACTTCATGTTGGAGGACGATGCAAACAGAATGTAATCAAAACCGTCCAGCCGCACATGAAAGCGCACATCCAGCTCCTCATCGTGTCTGTTGAGCACATAGGCATAATTTACACGGGGGATGGGGGGGATTTAACCCCCTCAATAATTGGATCCAGTCAATATAACCCCCCCCAAAAAAATGGCATCATTCATTTCAAGCTCCCGGATTAACTGGAGGTGCGCGCGGAGGAGGAGCGAGCGCGACTGCTCTCTCTCTGCCTTCAAAGCTGCCGTTCGCCCCCCCTTCCTCCTCCCCCCTCCAGCAGCAGCAGGGGACACATTCCTGTGCCTCTGTCACTAGCCTCGCGAGAACTGCCCCCTGCAGTAGCCTCGGTGGCAGTTCTCGCGATGTTACTGCTGGCAGCGGGAACACAAACCCGGAAAAACACAGAGATGAATGTAACGAGAGAGAAGGCATCCCTGCCAAAAAAGTTAAGACTTCGTGTAAATATCTTGAAAAATGGGACAGCGAATTTACTTTCCTTAAGAAGAGTAGGGTGGGACACAATTACGCGTTTTTTAAGATTTGTAACTGCGACTTTAGTGTCTCTCATGGGGGAAGGAACGATGTCCGTCAGCATGAAAAATCCATCAAGCACAAAGGTAGGCCTATCAGATTGTGATCACATAACTGGTTTGAAAGAGGCTGATAGGTAGTTATTTTAGATTTCTTGTAAACCTGTCTTAAAATGTAAGGGGTCCTGGACTTTGGTTGTGCTAGTGCAGGGGTCTGCAGCCCTCTGGAGCCACATGCGGCTCTTTGGTCCCTCAGCAGTGGCTCTTCCAAGCTTTGATCAAAACTAACTTTAAACTGAATTTTATTTGTTCTTATAACAACAAAAAGGGCTAGTTTTAGCAGTTTTTCCTGTCATTTCCTTTGCAAATGTGTGAATACTAGAACTAATAGAATGAGTAAAACATAAGTTAACTTTATTTATTTGAAGTAGGATATTTAATTTTTCCACGATTAAAATAATTTACCTAGACCTGCATAGTTCATTATTTTATTTTTTAATTGGGAAAGATCACATTATTTTTCCTTCTTTATGATAATCTGGTCTTTTTTAGTCTTAAAATGTAAAAATATCAACAAATCATTAGATATTTTCAGCTTTACAATGGCCAGAAAACTACAGGTCAGAAAATTGTCCTCTAACAAACTTAAAGTGGTCTGTGGGCCACCAGTTGAGAATCCCAGTTGTAGCAGGTATTGTGGCTCCGGAAACGTTTAATTTAGTGAACAAAGGGGCAGAAATGGCTCTTTTGATCATAAAGGTTGCAGATCCCTGGGCTAGTGGGATGGCTCGGCGTACCCGGCAGAAAATTTCCTTTATTTTTAAATCCAAAACTTGACAGGTATGATGCAGGGTTTTACTCTGCTCTTGTCATATTATGGCTGTATTTGAATCATTTGTTGTAATTTTTCCTAGTTAAACCGTAGTGAACCAGGTAAATACACACTCTTTGAAAATTGTGAAATTGAGGTATGTTATATAATAAATCTTAAAAATGTAAAATATGTGTTATGGCTGAAAAAAATGCAGAAAAATAGTGAGTTTTTTTCTTACTTGTTGAACCTATGTGGAACAAAAAAGGAGCAGAATAAATACAGAGAAAACAGGAAAGTTAAGTAAATCACAGTAAAAGCATTACAATATATTTTAACCCTAAAATATCCTGAATCATAAAAAAAGTTATTTATTCGATAAATAAATAGGTAGATAGCATAACCCCCCCCAATGTTAGACCTAAAGTTACGCCCTTGGTTGAGCACCATGAACAGCTGCCTCCTGTGAGACACCACGTGTTTTAATAAAGGTGATTTACACCCCGTCAGCACCTTTTTAACGGGAGACACCACCTTCCCATGTCGCGACAGCTCTTTAATCAGAAACTCATCACTGACAAAAGGAGGGACGTTGGACAGTGTGACTTTTCTCGCCGGCAGCGCGAGCGGCGACACCTGCAGCAACAAACCATTAACTGATATCCCCACCTCCACCAGTCTCTGAACCTGCTCCACTTTCTCCACAAACACCACCACAGCCCCGTTCATGCGGGCTGCAGACCTAATGGACCCATGTCCAACCACCTCCCCCACCGCCAAACAAACTTCCTCCACGCTGCACTGAGAACCAGCACCCACCTTGATGCCGTTCTTACGTGTCAGCGTGGAGAAATCACACGTGCTCCCCACCACCATGGCGTCTAGACGCCGGTGCACCTAACGGCCACACCCTCGTTAAACAAACTTTCTGTAAACTATTAAACTAATAAATCACCAACTAAACAATTAACATGCCAAGAAATACCCAGTGAAAGTAGAAAAGGGACAGAAAAAACGAATGAATGAACACTCTCACTTTCTGCTCCTACGCCCTTCCACGCACGTCCTCTCTCCAGAAGAAGAAAGAAAGAAGAAGAAAGAAGAAAGAAAGAAGAAGAAAGAAGAAGAAGAAAGAAGTTTATTTTTTATTTTTAACAAAACGTTTATTAACAATCAGTAATCTTACAATCAGTAAACACAATCATGAAACACATTCAAAGACACGTCATCAGTTCACAGCGTGAAAGTCACTCAAATAATGTGTTTGGTGAACTGTAGTTCTCCCTGAGAAGAAGAAGAAGAAGAAGAAGAAGAAGAAGAAGATTGATTTTTCACAAAACTTTATTTACACAATAATAAAATTAACACAACAGTGTTAAAAATATGATCAGGACATCAGCAAGCTTAAAATAAAATGAAATATTTACATGAGGAGCTTGTTGTATTGTATTTCTCCCTGATCAGAAATGGTGCACAAAACCTTCTTAAATCCCCACAGTTTCACAAAACTCTCCAAGTGTCCAGTGTCTCTGTGGAAGCAAAACTCCAGCGCCAGTCTGGCCTTGATGTTGCACTTCCACAGAGCCACGGCATCAAGTTGAGGTCCAGCCTGCAGTCTGTCCCTGCGAGACAAATAAACAGACATTTTTGCTTCGGCTACCAGAAAGTTTAAAGTTTGGGATTTAAACTTTGTGGCTTTGCTGTAACGTACTCCATTAATGAAAACTGATTTGGTGAAAACTGTGTCAAAGAGGCTAAAGATCGTTGTCATTAGATTAAACAGATCAATCAGTCTAGCACAATCTGTAAAAACATGAAAAACACTCTCAGACAGACTGCAAAAAGGACACTCGTTTAAAACCTCAGGATTGATGACAGACAAAAATGAGTTTGTTGCAATGGCACCGTGAAGGATCCTCCATTGAAGATCGCCAGTCCGTTTCTTTATTGGAGGTTTGTAAAGAGTCCTCCACTGGGGCCTCTGATTTCCGAGTTTGTTGTCCCACACGCTGACAGCTCTGTTTTGCAGAGTTCTCTTGTTCAGGATCTTAACATAAGTCTTGTAAAGTACTTTTTGACCAGTTCTGCACAAGTTCATCTTTGGGTCTATATTGTTTAGCAGAGGACCACTGTCTTTTGCAAAGTTAGGATCCAGGTTAATGTCTGGGAAAGGGTCCATTGGGTCAGGTGGGCGATTCCCTGTGAACCACTGTTGTAGCAGACATTTCTCTCCAGCTGTCATCTTCTCCTTCACCAAGTTCAGGAAGCGTTGCACCAGTCTGACTGACCGGAAACCAAGCAACGAAGCCACCTCTCCGGCGTTGGAGAAACCTGGTCCGGCCGTCTCCACCAAGCGCCTCAGGGTCACCATCCTAGAATCACACAGTGCCTTTGACAGTCCTGGCACTGTGCTATCACAAACGTCCATTCTCGCTTCACATACTAGTGGTTCCTCTAAGAGCCAATGCAGAGAATTATACACTTTCAATCTGTTTGGTTTAAAAAAGGAAAACACTTTGAAAACACTCTGATAAAACAGGGGCACTTCTTTTATCTTTAAAAGGCTAACATTAGTTAGAAACAGAGCAGCATCTAGCCCCAGCCCGTTCACATGTCTGAGGATGCAGCTGGCCACGTCTCTCCACACAGTGTCAGGAGATCCTGCCAGGTACTTCTGGAGGAACTGCATCCGAAACGTGGCTGTTCTGCTGGCCAGGTGGACAAGGCCCTGTCCCCCTTCTTCTCTTGGTAAGAACAGGACTGACTGTGGCACCCAATGTCGGCCGTCCCAAAAGAAATCGACCATCTCAGATTGTATTTTTACCAACAGGTCTGGAGGTGGGTCTAGAACAGAAAGTTTGTGCCACAGTTGTGATGCAACCAAGTTGTTTAACACCAGTACTCTGCCTCTGTAGGACATTTTTGAGTGTATCCATTTCCATTTTTCCAATTTATTCTTGACTTTTTGCACCACATTGTCCCAGTTTTTCTGTACTGAAGTCTTATTCCCTAAATGGACACCGAGATATTCAAGGCCATCTCTCTTCCACGGGAGGTTTTGAGGCAGAACTGGGAGCCCTTCAGGCCACTCGCCCACGGCGAGGGCTGTGCTCTTTCCCCAGTTTACCCTTGCAGCAGACATTGTTGAAAAACTCTCTGTGATTTCACTTAGTGTCTCGACATCTTGTTGATTTTTTACAAAGACAACAACGTCGTCAGCGTACGCGGATAAAACTATGCTACTGTTGAAACCAGGTAAAACAAAACCATGAACCCTCGAACGGATTTTCTGAAGGAGGGGTTCCAGGGAGAGTGCATAGAGCATTCCCGAGAGCGCACAGCCCTGCCGAACACCTCTACACACTCTAAAAGGAGCACACAGGCTACCGTTGAACTTCAACACACCCTCAACGCCACTGTACAACACCTTGATCTTGGCTATGAAACCAGCGCTGAACCCAAACCTCTCCATGGTTTCCCAGAGGAAGCTGTGCTCAACGCGGTCAAAAGCCTTTTCTTGGTCAAGTGAGACCAACGCTGTGTTCAGACCTAATGAACTGGAGATTTCCAAAACATCTCGAATCAGGTGGATATTATCTACCATGGACCTACTGGGGACGCAATAAGTCTGGTCTCGGTGGATGACCTGTTCCATTGCTTCTCTCATCCTGGTTGCCAGGGCCTTGGAGAGGATTTTGTAGTCGGTGCAGAGGAGAGACACGGGGCGCCAACTCTTTATCTCTTGCAGATTCCCTTTTTTAGGCAGAAGAGTGATGACCGCTCTTCGGCACGACAGCGGTAGTGAGCCAATGATCAGGCTTTCAGTGAAAACATCCAGCAGGTCCCCTGCCAGGATGTCCCAGTAGGCCTTGTAGAACTCCACCGTGAGCCCGTCAATGCCGGGAGCTTTCTGGCCTTGCATGCTTTGGAGGGCTGTGCTGAGCTTCTGAAGCCCTAGGGGTCGCTCCAGGTCAGTGTTGGTCTCCTCAGAGACCTGGGGTAGTCCACTGTGGAACTCCTTGAACAGCTCGCCGTTCCTCTCATATTCACTTTTGAATAACGAGGAGTAAAATTCCACAGCCCTCCTCCTGATCTGGTTTGGCTCGCTCAGCTGCTACCCAGTTTCCGACAAGAGAGAGTGGATTAGTTTTCTTTGCCTGTGTTTCCTCTCCAGGTTGAAAAAGAAGCTGGAAAGAGCATCCATCTCTGTGATGTTCTGCATCCGGGACCTGACTAACACGCCTTGGACCTTAGCATCCAGTAGGTTTGTCAGAACTGATTTTTTAGATTTGAGGGCTTCAATGTGCTCTCGATTTCCTGTGGTTTCACAAAGGTGTTCTAGTTCCACTATATCAATCTCTAGATCTTTGATAGATCTGGTGAAATTGCGAGTAACGTTGAGAGAGTGTTGTTGACACAGCTGTTTTATTTGAACTTTTCCGTGGTCCCACCACTGTTGCAGACATGTGAAATCACCCTTTCTCTGTCTAAACACATTCATAAAACAGCTCAGAGTCTCTTTAAAATTACGGTCATGAGTTAAAACTGAGTTAAAATGCCAGTAGGCGCTCTTTGGTAAAATGTTTCTGATAAAAACACTACTTAAAACCAGCGCGTGATCTGTAAAGGCAACTGGTGAAATCTGACAAGTTTTAACCACGTTAAAATGATGTTTAAAACAATAAAAGCGGTCGAGGCGAGCTAAAGAAATGCGATTCTCTTTACAGTGGGACCACGTGTACTGTCTGGAGCCTGCGTGCATCCTCCTCCATACATCCACCAGGCCATGAGACGAGACCAGCTGCCGAAGAGCGCGCTGGGCCGCTGGATGCGGCTCTGCGTGATTTCGGTCTAAAGACTCATCTTCAGTACAATTGAAATCCCCACTTAAGAAAACAAAATCCTCAGACCCACACTCTCCCAACCTTTCCCCAATTTTTTCAAAAAAATGTCTTTTCTCTGCATTGGTATTGGGAGCGTAAATATTAATAAAGATAACATTAAAATGATCAAAACCAGCTTTGACTAAAAGACACCTTCCCTGAACAACGTGTAGCACTTCTATGTGGCTGGGAGTGAACGCTTTTGATAAAAGGATTCCCACTCCTGCACTCTGGGAGGTGCCATGACTAAAAATGGCCTCCCCTTTCCACTCTCTACGCCACTCTGTTTCATTAGCTGGATCGCTGTGTGTCTCTTGTAAAAATAGTACATCAATACTTTTATAGTTCATGGTTTGATAAACTAGTCCACGCTTAACAGCCTCTCTTGCCCCATTGATGTTTAAAGATGCCATTTTAAAAGTATCCATGGTGTGTGAGAGGTTAAGAAGCGTGTATAAAAAGACTATAAAAAATGTTAAAGAGCATTTGCTTATCATTTTGTTCATATAATTTTTCCGACTTTGGTCATTGTCTTTTTCAGCCTAAAAATTTCTTGTTGGCTAAAGACTAATTGTTCATTATTGTGTTGAATGTGGTGACTGGCTGAGAAATAAAAATTTCTCAGATCAGGAAAATATTTTTCCACATTAACTTTTTTCTGGTTTTTGGTTTGCTGAAGGAAGGACAGTATGGATTCAGCAGTGTATTGTGGTTCGTCACTGTCAGCTTGTTGGACAGAGAATTCACCAACATCTGAGTACCAGCTCTCGCTGTCACTGTTGTCTGTGCTTTTCAGCTGTGCAGACATATCTCTGGTTTTCTTGCTTATTTTACTAGTAGTATTACTTTGGTGTTGTCTTTTTAACTGGGTTGTAACCCCCTGTTCTGACTTTTGTAACTGGGCTGCAGGGGGCCCCTGATTTAATCCCTCTGCAGCCGCTCTTATCACTGTCTCTGTAGCTGCTTTTAAAAGCGAGCCTGCCTCCCCCCTCTCCCCCTAATCTGCAAGCCCCTTTAATCTCCCTCCCTGATCAGCATCTACCCCTCCTCTGTCCTCTTCATCTTCACCCCCCCTCTCTTCTCACCCCCTGAGCAGCACGCAACTCTCCGCCCATGTCACATTGTCGCACCCCTCCCCTCTCCTTCACCTCATCCTGAAACTCTCTCTCACTGTTGTTCACCACACCAACACTGTTCTCTCCTCCAGAACACACCTCCATGCTGTCTCCAACCTCTACACACACGCCTCTACCCGTTTCATCTCCACCATCCGCAGTTTGCTCAACAACAGCATCTGGACGATTCTCATTAACCGCGGTAGCGGACCCCTCCCCCGCCTCCCCCTGCCCGGACACACCTCCCCCCTGTTCTGCATCTGTGGGATCCCGCGCGGCAACCTATGGGGCTGGCTCAGTTAAGTCGGGGCACATTTTTCTGATGTGTCCTTCCTGTTTACATTCAAAGCACTTCATATAGGAAGAAGTTGCGTATAAACGTAGTTAAACTCGTCAAATTTAACAAGGAAACGCAGATTCAAATCTTCCCCCGGTCTGTTCAACACCATGTTTACTTGTCTCCTGTGAGACACGACGTGTTTGAGGAGTTGAGATTTACATCCTGACAACACTTTTTTAATCGGGGAAACCACCCTCCCATGTCTGGACAGCTCGTTAATCAGAAAGTCATCACTGATAAACGGGGGGATGTTTGACAAAGTTATCTTTGTAGCTGGTTGTGCGAGCGGCGTTACCTGAAAAAAAACATCATTCACTGAAACGCCAGATGTGACCAGCTGTTGAGCGTGCGCCACTGTATCAAAAAACACAACCACCGCCTTGTTCATGCGGGCTGCAGACATAATGGACTCGTGTCCAATCTCTTCTCCTATCGCTAAACAAACATCCTCCACGCTGCACTGATTGGAGCCAGCACCCAACTTGATGCCGTTTCTCCCCGTGAGAACAGAAAAACCTCTCGTGGCTCCTTCCATCATGGCGTGCACAGACGCCGGCTGACCTGCCGGCTACACTTTTGTGAAAAAAACAAACCTTAAAAATGACAAAGCTAACAAAACCCACAACTAAAAACAATCACCCAACATTCTAACTCCCAGTGCAAAAAAAAAGTAAAAAAATGAATAAAAAATAGAGAAAAAAAGCGTTTTTACTTCACTTTTGGTCCTCTGCTCTTCCATGCACGTCCTTCACAGAAGAAGAAGAAGAAGAAGAAGAAGAAGAAGAAGAAGAAGAAGAAGAAGAAGAAGAAGAAGAAGAAGAAGAAGAAGAAGAAGAAGAAGAAGAAGAAGAAGAAGAAGAAGAAGAAGAATATTTTGATTTTTAACAAAACTTTATTCACACAGTATTAAAAACATGATCAGGACAAGCTTAAAATTAGTTGTTTACATTAAAAGCTCGTTGTAGTTTAGTTCTTTCTGATCAGAAATGGTACATAAGATGTTTTTGAACCCCCACAGTTTCATAAACATTTTTAAATCCCCAGTGTCTCTGTGGAAGTGAAACTCCAAGGCCAGTCTGGCCTTGACGTTGCACCTCCACAGAGACACAGCATCAAGGTGAGGTCCATCCTGCAGTCTGTCCCTGCGAGACAAATAAATTGCCATCTTTGCCTCAGCGATTAAAAAATTTAAAAGTTGGGACTTGTCTTTAGTAGCTCTGCTGTAAAATACACCATTAATGAAAACTGAATGGGTAAAAAGTGTGTCAAAAAGGTTAAAAATCTGTATTAAGAGATTAAAAAAAACTGTTAGTCGTGCACAATCTATAAAAACGTGAAAAACATTCTCTGATAAACTGCAAAAAGGACACTCGTTTAAAACTCCAGGACTGATGATAGATAAAAAAGAGTTCGTTGCAATGGCGCCATGAAGGACCCTCCATTGAAGGTCACCAGTCCGTTTTTTTATCGGAAGTTTATAGAGTGTTCTCCACTGGGGCTTCTGTTCTCCGAACTTGTTGTCCCAGACACTGACAGCCCTGTTGTGCAGAGTCCTCTTGTTCAGCACCTTGACACAGGTCCGGTACAGGACTTTTGAACCTGATCCGCACAAGTCCACCTTTGGGCCTGTGGTACGAAGCAGGGGACCGCTGCTGTCCCCGAGGTCAGGATCCAGGTGGGTCTCCGGAAACGGGTCTGTTGGATCAGGCGGACGACCCTCTGTGGACCACAGCTGCAGGAGACACCTCTCACCAGCTGTCAACCTCTCCTTCAACAAGTCTATGAAGCGCTGCACCAGTCTGGCAGACCGGACTCCGAGCAACGAGGCCACCTCTTGGACGCTGGAGAAATCTGGTCCAGCCGTCTCCACCAGCCGCCTCAGGGTCACCGTCCCAGACCTGCAAAGCGCCGTCGACAGCCCCGGCATGGTGCTGTCAGAGACATCCAATCTCGCTCCACAGACTAAAGGTTCTTCTAAAAGCCAATGCAGAGAATTATTCGTGTTTGTTCTGTTGAATTTAAAAAAGGAGCACAGTTTAAAAACACTCTGATAAAACTGAGGTAACCCCTTTAACTGTAAACAGCCGACATTGGTCAGAAACAGAGCAGCATCCAGCCCCAAACCGCTCACGCACCTGAGGATGCAGCTGGCCACGTCTCTCCACACTGTGTCAGCAGGTCCTGCCAGGTATTTTTGGAGGAACTGCATTCTAAAAGCGGCCGTTCTGCTGGCCAGGTGGACAAGGCCTTGTCCCCCCTCCTCTCTTGGTAAAAACAAAACCGACTGTGGCACCCAATGTCGACCGTTCCAGAAGAACTCCACCATCTCAGACTGCAGTTTTACCAGCAGGTCTGGAGGTGGATCTAGAACGGCTAGTTTGTGCCACAGCTGTGATGCGACCAGGTTGTTTAAAACTAGCACTCTGCCTCTGTAGGACATCTGGGAGTGCAGCCATTTCCATTTTTTTATTTTTTGTCTAAACTTTTCTTCGACATTTTCCCAGTTTTTCTTTATCATATTCTTTTCCCCTAGGTAAATACCGAGGTATTTGAAACCGTCTCTCATCCACAGGAGGCTTTGAGGGAGAACTGGGAGCCCTTCAGGCCACTCACCCACGGCGAAGGCTGTGCTCTTTCCCCAGTTCACCCTCGCAGCAGACAGAATGGAAAAACTCTCGGTAACCTTCCTTAAAATGTCTACATCCTGTTGGTTTTTTATAAAAACAACAACATCGTCAGCATATGCGGATAAAACTATGTTGTTGTCAGAACCGGGTAAAGTAAAACCATGGACGCTTAATCGGATCTTTTGGAGGAGGGGTTCCAGGGAGAGTGCGTAGAGCATCCCTGAGAGTGCGCAACCCTGCCGAACACCTCTACACACTCTAAAAGGAGCACACAGGCTACCATTAATCTTCAGCACACTCTCAACATCACTGTACAGCACCTTGATCTTGGCTACAAAACCAGCGCTGAACCCGAACTTTCTCATGGTTTCCCAGAGGAGGTCGTGTTCAACACGGTCAAAAGCCTTTTCTTGGTCAAGTGAGACCAAGGCTGTGTTCAGACCTAATGAACTGGAGACTTCCAAAACGTCTCGAATCAGGTAGATGTTATCTACCATGGACCTACTGGGGACGCAACAAGTCTGGTCCCGATGGATGACCTGCTCCATAGCATCTCTCATCCTAGTAGCTAGGACCTTGGAGAGGATTTTGTAGTCGGTGTGTAGGTTTTGTTATATGTATTTGTAGGGCATTACAGTCTGTCCAGAAATCCAACACTCGTTGGACAGAGCACGTACAAAAGTTCAGGAGTTCATAGAACATCTGGTGAGAACCAGAATAACAAAGTCATTAATCCTAAATTTGTGTTCCTCCATGCAAGGGAAAAACTCTTACCCTCTGACAAGAAACAGATAAGCTAAACTGTTTATGTTCGTGCAAAGTTCCCTTTTTAGGAAATACACTGTCCTTGCCCTTCCCAAAACTGTTTTCAGTTCTTCCCTTACGGGAAAGAACAGACCCTTTTTCTTACATAAGAAATGACGTCAAAAGAAGGTATAAATGAAACTACATGCTATTCTGAGGACACAGATTAGATTCGATTCGGTATGGACTGTTTCAGCTGTAATTGTTCCATATTTACTTATTAAAATAATTCCTCTGCTGGCAAAAGGAAGAAAGGTCTCGTGTCAAATTATTCAATATGAGGACCAGTTTGCCTCAACATTTGGTGGCTCCGTACGGGTTTGCCGTCTGATCTGGCTGCTTTCTTCTGCTGACTGAGACTGGAAGAAATATTGGGCCCTTTGGTAAATATGTTTTATTTTATTGTATAAGTGATTTCTTTCCTTCTCAGCTGGTGGAGAAAGTGTTCGTTTGATCAGGGCTATAGAACCTGTAAACTGAGGATTTCTTTCTTTTGCCACTAAGAGCAGATATTTAGAAACTTGCAAGTTTTGGCTGTTTGACAAATTAAAAATGAATTCAAATTGAAAATTAAATAGTTTTCATATGCTGACAGTCAAATTGGAATTAATTTGGATATAATACAAACAGCTTTCTGTGTCGACACTGCAGTAAAAATATAGTTTGAAAATGTGCTTTAGACTTGGTAAAACTAAATTGCATGTTATATTTCAAGCACTTAAAGTAAAGCTATATTGGTAAACCGGTTGTAAAAATTAAAAAGCTAGTTGATCACTAGTCTCCTTGTATATATATAAAAGGAGGTTAAAAAAGCTGTACCCGGATCAGTTTCTGAGCGCAGGAGAAAAACGCGGCAGAAGTAAGGTTTAAAGCTGAAGTGATCATTCAGTCCATTTTTTGTCAAACGTGGCAGAATTGGGTAAAAAGCTGTAATTACAGTCCTGTAGGCACGTGGTTTTTTTTGCGACAGGGTAAGCGATATTGTGTTTAATTTGGCATCAAATTTAGTGAAATGTAACACGTACAACGCGTTTGAGTGGGAATAACATCATACCATGGTTAAAGGCCTGAAAAAACTGTGCACAGTTGAATAAAACAAATATCTTTATTGAAAACTGTACATGTACATTAAAAATGCAAATAAAATTTAATAGTATAATTTAATGATTTAATAATAGCTATGAACACACTGCATAAAATGTACTAAAAAGTATAATAATAAATATAGTGTTAATAAAAATAATAAAGTGTTAATAAAATATTAAATAAATAATATGTTAATAAATAAATAAAACGTAAATTAAAACATAAAGGAAAAAGAAATAACATTGAACTCTTAAAAGAGTAAAGCCGAGTCGTTGTTTGAGGAGCTGTGCTCAAAAAGCTGCATGTCTGCTAAATTTAGATCTGCAGGAAACTTGCTGCTCTCTTGTGTGCAAGGAATGTTGGCGTTGTGTGCAAGGAATGTTGGAAAACTTTTCGATGTGAGAGCAATTTCTGCTTCTTAAAATATTTGTCTGCTGTGTTTGGAATTTCCTGTTTAAACTAGCTGTTTTGTAGTATTGCTTGAGAGGAGATGAGGAATGTTTTTTCTAAGGAAGTTGGAGTGTTAGACTTTTGAAAAGTGTTAAATTTCTTCTAAGGTCATGCGTTTCTTGATCATTTTTACACTGGTAGCTGTCATCTGATTTTGCTGGATGTGAAGAAAACGTTGTTTTGAGTTGGGGAGAGTCAAAATAGTTGTTTGTGCTGTGGTTTTCTTTTTTCTCTTCTTCTTCTGTGCTGCGCCAGGGCCTCGATAGATAACAGATGTTCACTGAAATGATGCAAAACACACACAGAAAGGATTAAATGAAGGATTAAATGAAGATGATCACACACACAAACTAGTTTTAAACAAAACGTATAGTTCATTCTGGTTTCAAAAAAGTAAAGTAAAAATAAGGACTTTAAAAAGTGTTGCATTTAAGAGTAATTGACATATACGTAAATGTTTATCTTAAATACACCGTGTAGAAAAATTGGAGACTACGCCTTTGGCTGTGGGCCAGTACATGGAGAAGCAAATGCAAACGGTCATGTGAGGAAAACGTCTCCACAGCACAGTGAGACTCACAGTTATACACACACATGCCTTAACACAGAGATCATCAGAGTTTATATAAACTCACATACGCAAAGTAGATAGAAATATACAGACACGTTCTCACAGAGTAACAAACAACATCAAATTTGTGTATTCATACACCCTTAAGTATTTAATGTGATCCAAAGCTCTGACTAGTCTCGTTAGAATGAATTGTTCAATTCGTTTATAAAGATCTCGTGTAAAGATCTCGTGAAGTTTTGTATAAATGGGTATAAAAATACACAAATTGTAGTGTGAAGTTTTTGGGTATGGTGAAATTAAATAAGAAAAATACTATATACGTATATACATCACTTTATGGTGTGAATTTTGAAGAAGTTTAAGTCCAAGAGCAAAAAACAGCCACCCACCCACCCATCCACGCACACATAGTCAGAATGAGCACACGAACATGGAAAGCTCTGCGTTGGTTAAACGATATGAAAAAACATGAGTTTAAAAGGTCAAACAAAACCTGATTAAGTTTACTACCTTAAAAGTTTGTTTAAAACAGTGAAAGGAACTATAAGTTATAAAGAAGACAATACAAAAAGTTACTTACTTGCGGTTCGCCGGTGGAGTGAGTGATTCTGTGATGCGAGACAGCTGGAACAAAGAGGTCTGCCGCCCCACCCGTCTTTTTTCTCTCCCTCTCTTAAAACTGCTCCCGTGGTAGAGTCGTTTCGCTGCAATGAGACCAGTGAAAAAAGCTACACACACACACACAGACAAACACACTCGCACACACAGCAGACTCTTATGAGAAGCCACAGGAAAATGAGTAGAATATAAATTCAATTGTGTTAGACATTCCAAAACTATATGTTCGTTCTGAAAACAACGTACACTATATAAAAGAATAGAGAATAAAACTGTACTCACATTAAAACTTTGAAAAGAAGGGGTGTTGGTTTGTCTTGCCGAACGGAGCAATAATGAGGCCTGTTTGAGAGTGACTCATGAATTACCATAAAAGGAGTTGACTTCCAAGCCTGAACCAGGCTTGGTGCTAGGGAGTGGATTGAGAAGTGCAAGTTCTGCTGTTCATCTCTAGAGCAGAAAGTTTTTGTGCAGAAAACAACCAGAACTTTAAATAATTATTTTTATTCAAACCTTTATGAACAGTTTCATAGTACTTTGAGATTAATGAAAAGTGCATTATAAATTGAATTCATTATTGTTATTATTAACAGTTGAATGCATTTTATTCATTAAAGCATAAATATAAATATAAATCTTCTTCAAATTGTACTACAGATTTACTTTAAACATAATTGGTTTTGAACACTTTAGGTAAAAAAAATGATTAAAAGATACATCTTTGTCTATCTGTACCAGAATAATGTTTTTACTTAGATTGGATCTTTCTGGTCTAAAAATATAGAACTAAAATGATTTAAATGCAGAAATAATTTTATTTATATTAGACAAACTGAACAACATCACCAAGTGTGCTACAATTTTAAGGTTGATTTAAAGCTCTGTAATAATAGTGATCTTTCAGTATGAACTTTGAATTTGTGAATATAAAATAAGATAATGCTAATAGATTTTTGTTTTGTGCCACGGTGACAGAATTACTTACTGGGTGTGTTTCTCAAAGCCGGAAAACAACTTTCATGAAAATAGGAGGAACAAAGGCGCTGTCACTGAAAACAACTGTCATGCACCTATGATGAACTGAATCTGAGCGCTGAGAGACACTGAGACACTGGAGCACGGTGTGGATGGACACAATGTGTTAAGGGGGACACATAAACAAGATGACATCCGTGAACTGAAAAATGGGGCGAAGGCTGCTATGAGCAACTTTGAAAAAAAAGAAAGTCAACTGTTGCAGAAGCCGAGAGACTGAACTGAGTCACATGAAGCTTTTGAACGCACACAGTAAAATGTGGACTGAACATGGACACTATCAAGACATCTGGTGAAACACACACAATGAAAGGATGTGTACTGTGAGCAATTGTTATTTAAAGTCTACTTATTACAGTATTATATAAATAACTGATCGGATTTCATACTGAAATGATCTTTGAAACAATCAATTTTAAAGTAAATTTTGTAAGTCAATTAAGTCTGGATAAGAAAAGGATTTTTAATTGACCACATCGAGACAAAATGTTAAGATAACAACTTATGATCTAAACAACTTATGATCTAAACAAAAAGTTTATCTTTAGGTAAGAGGATTTTAGGCTGTGTTTTCTAAAAAGAACGTGTGAACAGTACATACTGTTTACAACCAAATAACTTTAAACCAAGAAAGTGGCTACACAAATAAATAATTTTTTTTACATCCAGGTATATAAAATTATTACACAAATCACATTTTATAATTTGACCACTGCTCACACATACAAAGTATTGTGTTAGACAGATAAAAACATACACATTTTCACATATATTGTAACAACATATCACATATTCATTGCCAAGTAAATCTAGACACCAGAGTAAAACAGTCAGGAACATTCTTTGTTTGTTACAGCTGATTGTTAAAAATAGAGGAGCCAGGGTCAAAAGGTTGTACAGGAAGTCAGACAACGGGAGAAACAGGAAGTTGAAGCAGGGGCCTGAAAACTTGTGCCGAGACACAAGAGATCTTTTTTTTTGGAAATTACTCTTTGAAGCTTGTGACATTTTTAAGAGGAACATATCATATGAGATTTGCTTTCATGATTGAATTGTTATCTGACAAATAATTGACAGTGATTTATAAACTTGCTATGCTTGAAATAACTCTAATTCGACTGTAAGTTGTTGGAATAATGCCCGTAGGCTTAGGTGAGTTAAATAAATAAATAAATAATTGGGTAAGTTAATGCTGACTGCTGTGTTGTGCAGGAATGCAGGTCTACAGTGACACTGTATGACATAGCACAGAGCAGACAGGAAGGTCACTGTTTACAATGGCAGTGGGACTCAGTGCTGATGGCCAAAAATACTTTGTGGAGTTTTACAGATGTTTACATGAGGAGAATGAGATTATAGCCAAATGTGGAAAACATTCTAGAGTACTGTGTATTTGTGTTGATTGTAAGATTGGATGGAGCTGTTTGTTTTGTTCTGTTACTGGCAGATTATAGTAGTTTTAATCTGGTTGTTTGATGGTGGAGGCAGGTACAGTGAGAATTTTCTGAGAATTTTTCTTTCTGCCAATTTTTCAATTTTGTATTTTGTTTTTATGTGAGCGAATGTTTTGTGTTGAACTAACATAAAATGAACAAGACTTATATATAAAACAAAATAAATGAACTCGTTTAGATCATAAAAGCAAAATGTTTATGTTTAAGGAATATTTAATGGAACAATTAATGAAAGATGTCAAACAACAGAAAACATGAAAAGAAAAAGCCATTAGGTTTTAATCTGATTTATTAATCAAAATTCGAATCTCATTAGTCTACCGGTAGCAATTTGGGGTTTTCAGTGCACTGAAGAGAATTAATATTTCTCGCCCATCATAATCAGATAAACTTAGTGAATTGTTCATAATCAGATAAACTTAGTGAATTGTTCTATACAACTAAAATAGTCACTGCAGATGACAAAATGAGAGGTATCATCAGTGGAAGTCAACATCTACATACATGATGAGAAAGAACAGTCCAAATCACATTGAATAGTCTTGTCATTGGTGTACACCATAAATTTGTAGTTAGCCAGCATCTGTGTAAATAATAAATGACAAATTGAGCACATAGCCAGCATCTGTGTAAATAATAAATGACAAATTGAGCACACACACACAAAAGAAAAAAATACAAAAATGTACCCCCCAACCCCTCCGCAATCAGTGTTGTACCCAACTGACAAACACAACATCCCCAAAGTTTCCCTACTTTCTAAAAGAACCATTCACCACAACCTCAACCACAGTCCCAAAAAGAGAAAAAAATAAATGTCTAAACTATAAATCACCCATTTACCCATTTATCTCAAGGCGTATTGGGAAAAGTCACAAAATCAATCATTATGTATTTCAATTTAAGAGAAAATACGAAAACAAACTCCTAAAACAGCTAAAATAACATGACAAAATAAGAGAAGATACGATAGGATGCGTTTAACATCTACTATACACTGGCTCGGGCGGTGCTGTCTATTTAATACACAGTCTACCAATGCCATTATCCACTCAGCTGCCCCAGAAAAATAAACAAACGCACCATCCGTATGCATCAGTCCATATATGAGCAGGGTTAACCTGTCACAACCCTAATTAATTATTCAAGACTAGTTCAAATCAAGAATAGTAATTATTTATTTATTCACGGAATGTCTTCTTTTTGGATTAAACAACATCTTGCGTGACCAGATGAGATATAAGTGGCATGAGACGTTAATTATATTTGACCCATCAAGGAAATATGGTCATTATTTAACAAATCATTAAAATAACAGCATACATGTACACTTGATTGACTGATTTCAACTTCCCATAAATTAGACATCAACAGATGGAAATTACGCTTCGTAATTTCTACTAGCCGACATGTATTTAAGGAACAACACAATCAAGTTATGAGATCGTAAATAACTTATATCTGAAGGTACCTTAACTTAAATATTACTGGCATGGATTGTTAAGAAATAGGAAGAAGGAGAGAGGGGGAGTTATCTTTGAGTGAGTTTCAACCAGGAAAATGGCAGTTCTTCCAATGACATCAGCTAAACTCCAGGTACGCGTTTAGTAACATCAACCACTCTTTACCTTGCGATGACAGTCATCTAGGTTCTGGTAAGAGAGGGATTCCAGCCTTGGCGTGTTACACTTTCAGCATCTCCTGGGTCCGCCTGATCAAACAGAAGTAACGGCAGCCCGGTTGACTTTCAAAATAAAATATTCCTCAGAGAGACATTGGGAAGCTATGTGAGCACTGGATGTGAGGAGGCTAAATGTTTTGGTGGCATGAAGCTCAAATCTGTTGGAATCCTGGTGGGTGTGTGTGTGTGGGGGGGAGGGGCGGTCCTGGGCAACGTGCTCACAAGAGAAGTACCGACAAGTTGTTTAATAACATAAAATATATTTTGTTAGCAAAGAAGAGTCCTAATATTCATAGAACATTACTTATGTATTAAAAATCACAATAAAATTGTGCTTTGACAAACTCATTGATGAAACTAAAAAAACTTTGTCAACACGAAAGAGGAAAGAGGAGGCAGGTGTCGCTCTCACTTTGAGTTCATACTCTTTGTTGCATGCATTCTGTGGGTGACAATATAAATATAATAAAAGCCGCAAGCGGCATTGAGGCCCTCACAGCTTAGCGCTGCTCCGGCCTTATTGTGGCGACCGCGGGATCTCCAGCACGTCCGCTCGGTCGCCACCTCAAAGTCTCTCGTGTCCATCCCCCACCCGTTTGCCAGAAACAGTTAGCAAATAACAACAATATATATGTGTTTAGAAGTGCTGACAGATGACACACAATAAATGTGGAACAGATCAGATGATCTAGCAATGAGATGTAACAGTTTGAAAAATAATGTATGGGGCACACTGGAGTCATCTGTTAAGGCTGGTTTATACTTCTTGTCGCACATCTTTTAACCCCCGTTGAGTGAAAATAAGTTGTGCAACTTCCGTCTGCACTCCTGCTGCAATCCCCCAGTGACAGCTGTCTTGTACATGGCCCCCTGTCAGAACTCCTTGACGTGGAGGTTGTGGCTCGGAGCGTGTGATTGGTTCAAAGTTTGTGGGCATTTTTTGTTTGGATGTCCATATATGGAGTATCACACCGCTACATGCTACCCACTACTCTTTTAGAAGCCGGTTTTTGTTTTTGCTTTGACAGACATGGATAGTTTTGAAGAGAAACTCGTCTGTGCGCACGCGCATTGCCCCCAACACACACACCAATACACCGGAAATGCGTCGCGTTCCCACTCCAAACCTTATCTAGACTTGGGTTCGATTCTCACTTGGTTGAAATTATTTTACGTTTGTCTTTTATTGGATTTTAAAAAAAGGAGTTAATATGCCTGTGGTTAACACAAACTCCTTTTTTTTGTTATATAATACGATTATACTCCCGCACTTAATTTACTGTATAGATATATGGGGTACAGCGTGCAAAACCGTAACTAAGCCTATTTTTATTTTACAGAAGAGAGCCATAAGAATTATTACAAGAACAACATTACTGCCATCCATCAAATGTTTTGTTTTACAAATTGAAATTGCTAAAGTTTTATGATTTGGTTGACTATAATATTCTTTTATTATTGTTCAAAGCTCAGAATTTCTCATTACCCTCAAACATCCAAAGGCTTTTTGTAAAAAGGACTAGTAATTATAATCTCAAGGGAACAGATATATTTGTTACGCCACAATACAGAACTAGTTTAAAGAGTAGGTCAACTTTAGTACAGGGAATAGGACTGTGGAATTGTTTGGAACTTGATATTAAAATTGCAAAGTCAATATCTATATTTAAGAAAATGATTAAAACAAAATTTCTGAACAAATATTCATAAATTGGTTTATATGCAAATTACTATTTATGGTTTTGGGTGAGAAATCATTTAATATCTTATATTTTTTTTATATATGCGATTGCTATTTGAGTTGATTGTTTGAATTAATTTTGTTGGAAGAAGGGGCAGAAATAATATGATTTTTTTTCTTCTGGTTTTGTAAATAATTGTCTTGTGTTTTTTAAATTTGAAATAAATAAATTTAATTTAAAAAAAAGTTAAACCAAGTCGGAATTGAACCCGAGCCTAGCTACGGTTTGGAGTGGCAAACCGAAGCGTTCCGAGTGAACCACTGAGGCGTGTTTATCTTTCAATGTCCACATTTCCTTTAAACGAACCACCCCTCATAAAATCCTGGTTACTCCCATGGTTTAAAGCGAGCGGAGACCCTAAGAGGAAAGAAACTCGCCGACGTATGCAGTGAGAGGGAAGAGGGAGGGATTTATTATAATGTATCCCCCACGTCTTTCCAAGTATAAACACTCAGGCCCTGTTTACACGGCGCATATTTTGAGTGGAACCGCTACTTTCTCTTTGCGTCTTTGCTTATCGTTGACACGAGTTCACTGGTCCCCCTCTTTGCATCCGATACTTTTCTGATCCAGCTCTCAGGGTGGAACTTTTTTGCAGACCCCCCGTTGATAATGTAAACATCTCCTGCTGATCTTTTGTGTCAACTACATGCGCGTAGCTCGCACGCGCGGACAGTGGTCATGCAGACATTTCATGTGTCACGCTGCAAAATATAACAGTTTAACAATAATAAACAGTATTTATGTTGGCGTGGGAGATGTATAAATTTATCTGAACTACAGTATCTATATGGACTCGTTACATTTTTTAAACAGTGCGTAACGTGCTGTGAAAATGAAGACACCAGCATGAGCATGCATCAGGGTATGAAGACACCAGGTTTATTTTTTATTTATTTTTTTATTCAGCACCACAAACTTGTCACACAAACACTGAGAATTAAACTGAACACACTATTAAAACACGTGAACCGAACTGTAACTAGGTTAATGAACTGGACTCTTGCTGTGTGTTCATCTGGACCCATCAGAACCGGTCATCTGCCTGTTTGTTAGAAGGACAGCTCCCCCTGGCAGAAATAAATAAATAAATAAATAAATAAAAACTCCATTGTTGTGTGATCAAAGTAAACACAAGCAAACATTATATTAAGAACGTTGATTTACCTGCTGTAAGTCAGCTGTTTATCAGAGAGTCAGAGTCAGAGTCAGAGTCAGAGAGAATTTATTGTCATTTGCACCGCATGTAGTACATGTGTTGAAAACGAGATTATGTACACAGGGTCCCAGTTACATCCAACAACAAATGCAAGAGAAAAACAATAATAACATCTAGGATTAACTAAGAGAGACATCAGCTAGTAATACACTAAGCCCTAATGTAGTAGAAAAACATCATTATAAACAGCAGCACGAACATGAGTCATTATGAGCAGATGGTCACAGATGAACGCAGCAACAAGAAACAGATCAGTATCAACATGATGTGACATTTTGCAGTGTTTATTCTTATTATTTATTTATTCATGAGTCTGACAGCCTCAGGGTAGAAGCTGTTCCTCAGTCTAGTGGTTCTACATTTGATGCTCCTCAACCTCCGTCCCGAGGGGAGTGGTGCAAAGAGTGAGTGTGCTGGGTGAGTGAGGTCTTTCATGATGCAGGTGGCTCTTTTTCTGCATCTGGAGGTGTAAATGTCTGTGATGGTGGGGAGACTGACTCCCACAGACTTCTGTG
Source organism: Garcialebias charrua (assembly GCA_038048925.1). Classification (NCBI taxonomy): domain Eukaryota; kingdom Metazoa; phylum Chordata; class Actinopteri; order Cyprinodontiformes; family Rivulidae; genus Garcialebias; species Garcialebias charrua. The sequence goes on from JBBPBX010030176.1 coordinate 31,248, forward strand.
CAGCCTTCACCACTCTCTGTAGAGCTTTCCTCTCTGCAACTGTGCAGCCTCCATGCCACACGTTGATGCTGGAGCACAGGACGCTCTCCACTGCATCATATCATAGAGGAAAGTCCGACATCATCCTCATGGACTCGGTTCAGGTCCACTTAGCAACTGGTGTGCAGCTTGTTAGATGAAGCAGTCCCGCTTGGTGTCAAATCTGTCAACTCTTATCCAAAATCCAGCTTTAACTTGTTGTTAACTTGTTGTTAGCTCAACTTTTAGCACAAAAGAAAGTAGCAGGCTGCCAGCAGAGTGAGGCAGCACGCATGCGCAGTGGGTGAAGGTTCAGCAGCACGCATGCGCAGTGGGTGAAAGGGGGGGGCATGAGGGAGGGGGGAGATTCGAGCAGATCAATGTGTCAACGCTAAACTTTTCATGTAATTAACATACCCAAAAGTTACGTTTCCCCCTCCACAGTGTCCGTGTAAACAGGGCCTCAATGCGGTCGGTGACACACACACAATTACGTCATTGCTAGGCTTCAGCCGCACGTCTCGCGTGGAGTATAAACAAAGCTTGAAACCACAGTATCAATGTGTGTAGAAGTGCTCAACCCTCTGTGAAGAGCAAACAACCATCAGGGTGCTAACGATCCATTGTTAGGATGATGGTCTGTTATGTACCCCAGGAGTGAGACAGCTTAAAAACAAAACATAATTATTATGTTTAGGTTGAATGCAATGTGACTTTAGGTGTGACTGCAGTCTGTTGAAAGCCAACAGCCTTTTGTAGCACTTTTTTTTACTCAGCTAATCAGGCTTGATTAGCTAAGCTGCAAACGCCTGCTGACTCTCTCCCTTTATAAGCTCTGGGCCAAAGCCTGAACTGTGTGGAGGTTTGAGAGTGGAGGTTTGGATGGTTAGAGGACGTTTGAGAGTACAGGTTGGTAGATTGAAGCCTGCTGTGTACTTATTGTTATTTTTACATTCATCAGTAGAATCCTGTAGATGTTTGTTTGTAGAACTGGGAGTTTCTCCACCCTCCCTGGCTGTGGTGATCTCTAGTAGGTTAGATGTCGTTTGTACACTCATTTTGGAGTGTGTTGGTTAGATCTGGTTCTCTTGTGTAGAGGATCGTGTGGGCTCTAGATTACCTAGAGTAGGGAACCTGAGCCGTTGAGGGTTCTGAGTCGCAGAGGCTGGGCTCAGGAGTGCTGTCCTCTGGAGACAGCTGTGTTGGCTCAAGTTCCTTTTTTTTCCTCTTTTTCCTTTTTTTTAGCATAAATTTACTTTCATCACTTTCTGGTTGGGTAAGGCTGGTAGTCCTGTTTTCGCTTTTTGTTTTATCCTTTAGGCCTAGAGTTTTGGTACAGGTAGCCCGTTGTCCAACAGGGTTCTACGGCTCTGTACAGAGTTGGCTCTGTTCGGCAGCTTTATTTTCCTTTTGGCCACTTTACCCTAACCCATCTCTCAGTTGAACTTTCTTTTTTTGTGTGTGACGTGGGACGCCTGGAGAAGCCGGTGGTGGTTCCATTGCTGCAGAAGACCTTAGTTTAGTTAATAAACCTCTGTTAAAACCTTTTCTTTGTGTCTTACGTCCTTTAAATATGTTTTGATCTTTACCGGTCGTAACATATTTATTGGATGGCTCGTCCTGGATATGGATTAGTGTTTGTGCTGGTTTTGTGAGGAGCTGTGAGTTTTAGCATTGCTGGGGAAGTGCTGTTTTTTTTTAGTTGTCTGCTCGTCTGTTTGTCTGCACAGGACAAACTTGTTGGAGGGTTTCTGTGAAAAACTTGAGTCTTTTAGGGCCAGTTTACACGGTGCATATTTTGAGTGTAACCGCTACTTTCTCTTTGCGACTTTGCTTATCACCTACACGACGCTGCTGCCCCCCCTCTTTGACTCCCATACTTTTCTGATCCTGCTCTCAAGGTGGAACTTTTTCGCTGACCACCCCGTTGATAATGTAAACATCTCCCGCTGAGCTTTTGTTTGAACACATGCACGCAGCACGCACGCGCAGACAACCGGCATTTTAACAATGGCGGTGGACTGGACAGTGGACACACGCACAACTTTCTGAACTATAGCTAATGGAATATATTTTGATTCTCATATTTAATTATTCTACACCTTACCTGCATCTGTGTTGGAAGAGAGACAGCTGCCTGGATCCAGTTGTCGCTGTTAATGAGGCAGTCGGACATTTCACGTGTCACGCTGCACTATAACATACTAAATGTGCTATATATTAACAGTTTAACAATAATAAACAGTATTTATGTTAGCGTGGGAGATATTTAAATTTATCTGAGCTAAATGAAGCTATCTGGACTCGTTACGTCATGCCTAACATGCTGCTGAAAATGAAGACACCAGGTTGATTTTTAATTTATTTGTTTATTCAACACCACAAACTCATGTCACAAACACTGAGAATTAAATTGAACACTTTTAAAAACACGTTAACCGAACTTTAATGAACTGGACTCTGTTGTTTTCATCCTGGTGGACACTGGACCCAGATCCGAACTGCCGGTCCGCTTCGTGGAACAGCTTCGACCTTGCAGGAAAAAAATAAAAATAAAACCTCAGTTGGTTGTTCTGTGATCGAACTAAACACAATGAAACATTATTAAGAACATTGTTTACCTTGTAGCGCTGCTGGAAATCAGCTGATTCTCACGGAGTAAAGTCCAACATCGTCACTCGGTTCTGGTTCTGCTCAGCAACTGGTGTGCAGCTTGTTAGATGAAGCGGTCCCACTTGGTGTCAAATCTGTTGACTCTTATCCAAATTCCAGCTTTAACTTGTTGTTAACTTGTTGACAACAACTTGTAGTTAGCTGATTTTAGCCAGAGAGGAAAACAGACGAGGCAGGCTGCCTCGGTGCTCTGTTTACCTCAGGCAGCACGCATGCGCAGTAGTGAAGGTTCCAAAAATCACAGCGCCATCTAATGGCCCAGCATGGTAACTACAGTGAAATCATGAGGACGGGGGGGGGGGGGAGTCTTATCCACAGAATTCGCCTGTGTCAACGCAAAACTTTTCCCCTAATTAACATACTCAAAACATCCGTTTCCCCCACACAGTGTCCGTGTAAACAGGGCCTTAGTCAACTCATGTTTACTGAGCACCTGCTGATTGTGCTGTAGTGCGCAACTGTGTGGGTGTGGGAGTTTGCTTGTACTACGTTCAGGGCAGCGTCAGCAGTTTGAAGCTGAATGAAGCCTCTCTTTGGTACTGATAGATTTAATTGCTGTCAGCTGTGTGTGTGTGTGCTGCTGCTTGTGGTACATACAAGAGCAAGAGGGCATTTGTGTTTTGGATCACTGTGGTCTATGTGGACTGTTTTGGTGGTGAGCTGACTAAATTAGCTGTTTACTGTTTTGTTCACAAAAATTGTGTTTGATTTAAGGAATTTCAATGAGCAACCCACTGTGCAGGTCTTTGCAGACTGTACAAAAGAACAAAAACTGAGTATAGCAGATCATTTTAACATTGACGTTAGAATATTTGCTAAAGGTTGGCTAGAGAGTGAACTGCTATGTGAATTGGTCCAGCTTGGGATATTTCCTGAGCTTGATGATCAAGAGCATCTGAGAAAAGAAGCTGCATCAAGACAAAAGGAACTCGAAGATAAATTAATGAGAGAAAAAGAGCTTATTTTACAACAGTTCAAAGAAGCCCGAAGGGAGCTACAACTCAAACATCAATCGTTCTTAAAAGAACAGGAAGTCAAAAGTCAAAGTATTCAAGCCGCTCTACATGAGAAGAAGCGTCTTTTGGAATTAGAACTCCATGCTGAACAAAGGGAAAAACAATGTTCAAGTCTCCTTGCGTGTCAAGTGAAGATGACACCGGGGTCTATCACTCAAGTAGGTGAGCCTCTCACACCTCAACAGGAGGAGGCGCCTGAAGAGCATCGACCAGAAGAGAAAGAGAAGAAAGAAGAAGACGTCATTCTAAGTGACTGTTTTTCATTGTTTGACACTGAACATGAAACTAAACCTGACACTGAACTTAAAACTGAACAAACCCTAGTTCAGTCAGATGAGGACATAATAGACTTAGATGAGCTAAAGGAGGATGACTTTGAACTGAGGGAATATTTTTTATTTAGCTCT
>JBBPBX010030177.1:0-17741 GCA_038048925.1 Garcialebias charrua
CTGTTATTGCTAGTATCACTCAGCCCTCTGTGAATAGCAAACAACCATCAGGGTGCTAACAATCCATTGTTAGACTGATGGTCCTCCTTGATCATGTGAGCAGCTGGTTTCAGCTGTCGGCAGCAAACTGGTTGATCCACTGTGAGAAGGTGCTATTTATAAGACTGAGCTGAATACAGCAGCTCAGTCTGAAGAAGTCTTTCAGAGGAAAGACGAAACATTTCTACTTTTTTTTTTTTTGAATGTCCAGAGGACCAGACTTAACTTTTTTAGAGTTGTTGTAGTGAGTTTATTATATTCCGCTTTTAATAAAAGAAGTCTCCTATATTTGCCAGTGTCATTGCAGTGATGCATCTGCTCTTGTAGTTCTTGATTTGTTTGTCAATGTTTTTAATTAGTTTAAATGTAATATTTATTTATTGTAATGTAATGTAATTTATTTATTTATCACGGGCGGCCGTGGTGTAGTGGTAATGGCAGTCGTCTCCCGATCAGAAAGTTGGCGGTTCGACTCCCGGGACCCACACCATGTGTCGTTGTGTCCTTGGGCAAGACACTTAACCCTGAGTTGCTCCCGGTAGGACTGGAAAGCACCTTGCATGGTAGTCTGCCGCCACCGGTTTATGAATGTGTGTAGCATTCAATATATGTGTAGCACTTTGAGATTTTCAGTAATGAAAAGTGCGTTATAAATTGAATTAATTATTATTATTATTATTATTATTATTATTATTATTATTATTATTATTTATGGCAGTGTAGCTCATTATTTCACCCCTTATATACTGGTAGGCTTTGAATACTTCCCATTTTATTGATGCACTGGTTTGGTTTGTATTAAAATTGAAAAACACTGTAATTTTCTCTTCAAGAAACTCCTCAAATTCTTCAGACTTAAACCATTTAGCTTGAAATAGAAATGGGATTGAGGACCGTTAATAGTTGGGTAATTTTACTGATAAAATAACTGGGGCGTGATCAGAAAGTAAAATAGCTTCATACCAACATTTTTGAACCTTAGACAATAGACCGGAGGAGACAGGAAAAAATCTATTCGTGAAAATTTTAAAGGTGCTTTAAAAGCAAGAGTAATCTTGTCTTGTTCAGATATGAAGTTATCAGAGTCAGAGTCAGAGTCAGAGAGTCTTTATTGTCATTTGCACCGCATGTGGTACATGAGATGAAAACGAGATTATGTACACGAGGTCCCAGTTACATCCAACAACAAATGAAAGAGAAAAACAGTAATAACATCTAGAATTAACTAAGAAAAACATCAACTAGTAATACACAGCAGCACGAACATGAGTTTGTATGAGCAGATGGTCACAGATGAATACAGCAACAAGAAAACAGATCAGCATCAGTACCATACCATACCATACCATTTTATTTATAAAGCACTTTAAACAGGAACAAGTCCACACCAAAGTGCTGGACAAACAAACACGCAACAGGCAACACATACAATGAAGTACAACACGAAAAACATAAAAACATTGCAGATCATAAATCAAACGATCCAGTACAAATCAGCTGGCATTGAAAGCAATGGAGTAGTAGTGAGTTTTTAACCGGGATTTGAAAACCGAGAGGGAGGGGGCCTGTTTGATGAGCAGCGGTAACTCGTTCCAGAGTCTTGGGCCTGCTACAGAGAACGCCCTGTCACCCCTGCGCTTAAGGCGAGTTTCTGGAACTATTAAGAGTACCTGATCCTCTGACCTCAAAGCACGTGGAGGGACATATGGGTGTATCAGATCCGAGAGATAGGCGGGGGCGAGACTGTTCAGCGATTTGTAGACATACATGAGAATTTTGAATTGGATTCGAAGATGAACCGGTAGCCAGTGAAGGGAGGCCAAGACTGGTGTAATGTGCTCTCTTTTGCGTGTGCTGGTTAAAAATCGGGCAGCTGCGTTCTGAACCAGTTGTAATCGTGCAATGGTGGCTTGACTGACGCCAAACAGAAGTGAATTGCAGTAATCAAGCCTAGATGTAATGAATGCGTGAATCACTGTCTCCAGGTGCTTTTTGGATAATATGGGCTTCAGCTTAGACAGACGCCTCAGCTGGAAAAAACAGGATTTGACGATCATGTTTACATGACTGTTGAGTTTCATGGAAGGATCCATTATCACTCCCAGATTTTTGACTTTTTGTTTTTCGGACAGGGGTAGAGCAGACAGGTCAATGCAGTGGTTTGAGGTTGTGTCATTGGGAAGGAACAATATGGCTTCAGACTTCTTATCATTGAAGCTTAAGAAATTTAAAGCCATCCAGTCCCTGATGTCAGCCAGGCAGTCGAGCAGAGGTTGAATAGAGCCTGTACCATTTTGTCTTAGGGGGAAGTAGATTTGACAGTCATCAGCGTAGAAGTGGAAAGGTATATTGTGTTTCCGGAAGATAGCACCGAGTGGCAGCAGGTATAAGGAGAACAAGAGAGGACCCAGGATGGACCCCTGCGGAACCCCCCATTTAAGAGCCGCCACTGCAGAAGTAAAATCATTGATGGACACACAAAAAGACCTGTCAGAGAGGTAGGATCTGAACCAGTTTAGGGCTGATCCTGAGATGCCCACCCACTGCTCCAACCTAGCAATGAGGATCTCATGGTCGATGGTGTCGAAAGCGGATGTGAGGTCCAATAGGACAAGCAGCACAGAGTCACCAGTATCTGTGGATAGAAAGATGTCGTTAAAAACCTTCAGTAGGGCAGTCTCAGTGCTGTGGAGGGATTTGAAGCCAGACTGGAATAGCTCGGGGATAGCGTGATCCTCCAGGAAGCACTTTAGTTGGGACTCAACTATTTTCTCTAGAAGTTTAGAAACAAATGGGAGTCTGGAGACAGGCCTGAAATTGGATAATACTGACGGGTCGAGGTTTGGTTTTTTCAGGAGGGGTTGAACAGCAGCATGTTTTAATGATTTTGGCACCACACCCGAGGATAGACTGCTATTAACAATAGAGAGAATGGAGGGACCTAGAGTGTGAAAAACCTCCTTTAGAAGCCGAGGGGGGACCACATCGAAGGGGGAGCCAGATGGTTTCAGGCTGCACATGACCTGCTCTAGAGAGGACAGAGAGACTGGTTCAAAATGGTCAAACACAGCAACAGATTGAGGTGGGATGGATGGATCGTGAGATGGAGGAGAAATGAGAGCCCTGGTGGTTGCGATTTTATCTAAAAAGAAATGTTGGAAGTTCTCGCACAGCTCAGTCGAGGCTTCCATGGGTGATTGTTCAGTGAGGTGGAGAACAGAGTTTAGGGTGGAGAACAGAACTCGAGGGTTACGAGAGTTTGCAGCAATGATATCAGAGAAGTATTGTGATTTAGCAGTTTTCACTGCTTTCTGATATCGGCGCCAGCTCTCTTTTACCATCTCAAAAGAGACCTGCAGACTGTCTTTTTTCCACTTCCTCTCCACCTTTCGGCATTGCTGCCTCGCAGCTCTGGTAGTGTCATTCAGCCACGGTTCGGCCCTGAGTTTTGGTCTTCTCGTTTTGATAGGCGCTACTTGATCCAAAGCCTTTAAACAAACAGAGTCAAACTGGTTTGTCAGCTCCTCAGTGCTGGAGAGGAACCCCGGGGGCTGAATTAACATGTCATTGTTGTAAACCTCAGTGAAACGTGCGGCAGTTAAATGGTTAACATTCCTGCCTTTACGTGCAGGAATGCATGTTTTAGGAGTTACATGGGGGATGGTAAACTGAAAATTCACTGGCCTATGATCTGAGAATACATTGTCTCCTATTTCAAGGTTTGAAACGGTCACATCACATGTTAAAACAAGGTCCAACAAATGTCCACGCTGCTGCGTGGGAGAGTTCACGTGTTGAGTTAAATTAAATGAGTCCAATAAATCTAAAAAGTCCTTAACCATGGGCTTCTCAGGACAACACACGTGCAAGTTGAAGTCGCCTGAAATGACGACCCGAGAATATTTAGCTGTAATTTCAGCCAAGAAATCAGAAAACTCGCTGATGAAGTTCTTAGAACGAGGCGGCCGGTAGACAAGAGCACACAAAGTTACAGGTGAATGTCCGAGTTCAAACACAGTCAGCTCAAAGCTAGAGCAGGAGACTGGAATGGACAGTTGTTTACAGTCAAAAGTTGATTTGAATATTGTTAATAATCCACCACCACGACCTGATGGTCGCGGGTCGTTAAAAAACAAACAGTTTGGTGGTATTATTTCCGTCAGCGCGCTGGACTCACCCGGCGACATCCACGACTCTGTGATGCAGAAAAAGTCCAAGTCGTGATCTTCAAAGTAATCCCTGAGGATGAACGTTTTGTTGCAAACAGATCGGGCGTTGACAACACAGAATTTGATGATATCCGAGCTAGCCGCTGATGAGCTGCTAGCAGCTGATGTGCTAACAGCTGATGGGGGGGCGCGCGTCCGCGGCTCGCTGCCCACAGAGAGCTGCTCCGGCCGCAGATCCCCGTTGTTTTCCTGGTCCGTGCACGCGGGAGACTGGCGATGAGAATCGAGACCATCAGCTGAAGACAGCGAGGCAGAACGCCGGGCTCTGAGCTTCACCAGCCGGCCAGCTCGTGAGCCGCGTTTCTTCCTCCGAGTCGATCGATTTCTCCGTGCAGGCTGGTGCGAAGAGCAGCGGAGGTAAACGGGCAGCTCGTCTCCGAGCAACGGGGGCAGAGGGGGCCTCCCCGATCCCGAGGTACGCTCATACTGGCCCGAATCAGCGACATCCGCGGCAGCAAACCGTAAATCCAGAAGCTGCTTCCGATCATAAACCAGCAGTGTAGTTATGTCTCCAATGAAGAACGAACAAAACACAAAAATTCCAAACACCCACAGGAGAGGTGGACACGCAGCCATGCTTACGGGCGCCATCTTGGATCCCCAGTATGATGTGATATTTTGCAGTGTTTATTTTTTTATTTTATTTTTATTTATTCATGAGTCTAACAGCCTCAGGGTAGAAGCTGTTCCTCAGTCTAGTGGTTCTACACTTGATGCTCCTCAACCTCCGTCCTGAGGGGAGTGGGGCAAAGAGTGAGTGTGCTGGATGAGTGAGGTCTTTCATGATGCAGGTGGCTCTTTTCCTGCATCTGGAGGTGTAAATGTCTGTGATGGTGGGGAGACTGACTCCAACAGACTTCTGTGCAGCCTTCACCACTCTCTGTAGAGCTTTCCTCTCTTCAACTGTGCAGCCTCCATGCCACACGTTGATGCTGGAGCACAGGATGCTCTCCACTGCACACCTGTAGAAGGAGGTGAGGACTGGGCTGCTCAGACCAGCTCGTCTCAGCCGTCTGAGGAAGTAGAGTCTCTGATGACCTTTCTTGATCAGGCTGGTGGTGTTGTTGCTCCAGCTGAGGTTATCATTCATGTGTACACCCAAGTATTTGTAGCTGGAGACCACTTCCACTGCAGACCCACCTATTTTCAGTGGGGCATGGGTGTGTTTGTTCCTTCTGAAGTCCACAATCATCTCCTTTGTCTTCTTCACATTATCTCCACTAAATTAAGATCTTCAATAGTTTTTCTGGCTTGTTGGTGGGATGTGACCGAGCTATTCGAACGGTCTATGGGGCCGTTTACACGGCGCGTATTTTGAGTGATTCCGCACCTTTCTCTCTGCGGTTCTGCTGATCATTTACACGACACCACTGGCCCCCCTCTTTGAATCCAGAGGTTTCTGAACCCACCTTCCAGAGTGGAGGTTTTTCACTGACCCCCGCTGAAAATATAAACTTCTCCCACTGAGGCTTTGTGTTAAACATCATGTGCACACGCACGCACTGACAGACGGCATATTTCTATCAACATGGCGGCGGACACACACCGCTTTCTGAACCACGACTGATGGAATATATTTTAATCTCGTAGTTAATCTACGTCAGATTCCAGATGCTGTGACCAACATCTGTGTTGGAAGAGACTCCAGTCAGATCCAGTTCTAATATCACTGTTTATAGAACGATCCTGTCGAGGCAGGTGCACACGTCGCACTGCACTATAACACACTGCACTATAACACACTTGTATAACACACTGCACTATAACACACTGCACTATAACACACTGCACTATAACACACTGCACTATAACACACTGCACTATAACACTCTGCACTATAACACACTGCACTATAACACACTGCACTATAACACACTGCACTATAACACACTGCACTATGGAACTGAGGAACAGCTTCTACCCTGAGGCTGTCAGACTCATGAATAAATAAATAATAAGAATAAACACTGCAAAATGTCACATCATGCTGATGCTGATCTGTTTCTTGTTGCTGCGTTCATCTGTGACCATCTGCTCATGTTCGTGCTGCTGTTTATAATGATGTTTTTCTACTACATTAGGGCTTAGTGTATTACTAGCTGATGTCTCTCTTAGTTAATCCTAGATGTTATTATTGTTTTTCTCTTGCATTTGTTGTTGGATGTAACTGGGACCCTGTGTACATAATCTCGTTTTCAACACATGTACTACATGCGGTGCAAATGACAATAAATTCTCTCTGACTCTGACTCTGACTATAACACACTGCACTATAACACACTGCACTATAACACACTGCACTATAACACACTGCACTATAACACACTGCACTATAACACACTGCACTATAACACACTGCACTATAACACACTGCACTATAACACACTGCACTATAACACACTGCACTATAACACACTGCACTATAACACACTGCACTATAACACACTGCACTATAACACACTGCACTATAACACACTGCACTATAACACTCTGCACTATAACACACTGCACTATAACACACTGCACTATAACACACTGCACTATAACACACTGCACTATAACACACTGCACTATAACACACTGCACTATAACACACTGCACTATAACACTCTGCACTATAACACTCTGCACTATAACACTCTGCACTATAACACACTGCACTATAACACACTGCACTATAACACTCTGCACTATAACACTCTGCACTATAACACTCTGCACTATAACACACTGCACTATAACACACTGCACTATAACACTCTGCACTATAACACTCTGCACTATAACACACTGCACTATAACACACTGCACTATAACACACTGCACTATAACACTCTGCACTATAACACACTGCACTATAACACACTGCACTATAACACACTGCACTATAACACACTGCACTATAACACACTGCACTATAACACACTGCACTATAACACACTGCACTATAACACACTGCACTATAACACACTGCACTATAACACACTGCACTATAACACACTGCACTATAACACACTGCACTATAACACACTGCACTATAACACTCTGCACTATAACACACTGCACTATAACACACTGCACTATAACACACTGCACTATAACACACTGCACTATAACACACTGCACTATAACACACTGCACTATAACACACTGCACTATAACACACTGCACTATAACACACTGCACTATAACACACTGCACTATAACACACTGCACTATAACACACTGCACTATAACACACTGCACTATAACACACTGCACTATAACACACTGCACTATAACACACTGCACTATAACACACTGCACTATAACACACTTCAACGTGCTAATAATGAGTTTACTACTAATAAACAGTGCTAATGTTAGTGTGAGATATATAATGAAGTTATCTGAGCTAAATGAAGTTATGTGGACATTATGTGTTTAAACGATGCGTAACATGTTGCATATTGTTAAAGTTGAAAATGAAGACACCAGGTTTATTATTTATTTATTTATTCAACACCACAAACTGTATGTCACACAAACACTGATAATTAAACTGAACACTATTAAAAACACGTTAACTGTAAACTGCATTAATGAACTGGACTCTGTTTTCATCCTGGATACTGGTCCCTAGGGCCGGGCGATATGGGCTGTGTCTCAATTCAGGGGCTGCGTCCTCATGAGGACCCAGCCTAGCTGGGCCGAGTAGGCCACGCACTCTCAAGGCCGGGTGGGCAGAGCGAAACTGCTGAAATGGGACGGTCTAGCCTTCAGGTTTGCCGGCATTGAAGTGGGTGGGGCGTTCTCTTGAAGTGGGTGGGAAGTTCTTGTGTGCCGCTTGTGTGTGTGTGGAAAGAGAAGGGACGCCGCTAAAATATATTAGTTAGCTGAATACATGTATATATATTAGTGTTTCTGAGTTTACTGTTTATTAAGAACTGATTACAAATCAGCTTATAAGGGGCGATCTGTTAAAAGCCAGAGTGGACCTACAAAATGCAACTTGTCCAGTAGCTCAGTTAGTAAATCAACCTGCGATTGGTGCAGAGATACTTTTCTCGAAGCTGGTTCGAATCTCACTCGGTGCGGTTAAAACTTATTTTACGTTTGTCTTTTATTGGATAAAAAAACGAGGACTGAGATTAAAAGGAAGGAGTTTGTGAAACTCCTTTTTATTTTATCCAATAAAAGACAAAAGTAAAATAAGTTTTAACCGCACCGAGTGAGATTCGAACCAGCTTCGAGAAAAGTATCTCTGCACCAATCGCAGGTTGATTTACCAACTGTGCTACTGAACAAGTTGCATTTCATAGGTCCACTCTGGGTTTTAAAAGATTGCCCCTCAGAAAATCCTTGCTAAGCACGTGTAAAATAATCTGATTTGTAATCAGTTCTTCAAAAACAGTAAACTCAGAAGCACTAATATACTGTATATTCAGCTAACACATTTTTTTTGTCGTTTCTGTAGTTAAATTTTAATGAGATATATTCGAGCTGAGGTTGTTTGAGATGACTAAATAAAGGTTGAATGAATATTCGCGCTGAGGTTGTTGTTAAAACGAGCTGATGACTCAACAACACGCAGCAGCCCCGACCCTGCACGCAGAAAGTCCCACCCCCCCCGCGAAATCTCTGCTGGCGCTATGAATTCTGGGATAGCCTCCGTCTGGAAGGATTCACGAATGCATCCTCAGATTTCGACAGGAAGTAGGCCGCATTCCTCGGCCGCATGAGGAGGAGTCTTCGAATTGGGACAGTCCTCCGCGCGGGGCAATGACGTATGCGGCCGACAAATGCGCACTCATGAGGATGCAGCCCCTGAATTGAGACACAGCCATGGACCAAAATTAATTTCTCGATATTTAAAAAATCCTGAGATATCGCTCAGCCCGACTGGTCCCATGTTGTTCGTCTGGCTCGTTCAGGCGTTCACTCCTTCGATTAATGCAGCTGCATATTCAATGATGGGGGAAAAGAACTGAGGGGATTTTTAAGTAAATAGTTCATCCAACCTGGGCCGAGCCTTGTTCAGAACCGGTCCGCTTGATGAGAACAGCTTCTCCTCGCAGGAAAAATCAAAAAGAGTTGGTTGTTGTGTGATCAAATCAGACACAAGGTAACATTAAGCACGTTGATGTAGCGGCTGTGAACCAGCTGATTATCTCAGAGTAAAGAACCACTGCTCTGTCTCTGTGTTGGTGAAGCTCCAACATCCTGCTGGATCAGCACTGGGAGGCCAAGCTCTCGGACTTCGGACTGGCTCGGTACGCGCCTCGTGCTCCGGCTGGGTGCTCCGGTACCCAGACGGCTTCTGTGGGTAGAACCACGACGGTGAGGGGAACGCTGGCCTACCTGCCCGAGGAGTACGTGAGGAGAGGAGAGCTGTGCACCGCGGTGGACGTCTACAGCTTTGGAGTGGTGAGGCACTGCAGGGGCTGATGGGAAATGTAGTCCGTTTGTTTCAGGGGCTGACGGGAGCTCCTGTGGATCCTCAGAACCAGAGAAATACGATGAGCGTTGACCCTCAGCTGGACCAGAGGTTCACCAGAGGTCCACAGGTTCTGTTTCATGAAGAATGGTCCTGTTTATGTTTCAGGTTCTACTGGAGGTTCTGACGGGTCGACGAGCCGTGGAGCAGGACAGGAAGTCCAGAGACAGATACCTGGTCAGAGCCTGCACATTGTCCCCGTGTCACATGACTCGTCCTCTGACCTACAAGAACTGTGAGGGTTCTGTTTGGTTCTGGTTTGCAGAAAGACCTGGTTGAGGAGGTGGAGGACGGTCCAGACTGCTGGAGGACACATCTGGACCCACAGCTGGTGGCAGGTCAGACTCAGAGTCCACATCAGTCCTCTTGGTGTCAATCCTGGACCTAATGGTTCTGTCTGCAGGAGGTTCTGCTGAGCCCGTCGGGTACCTGCAGGTGGCAGCGCTGGCCTGCAGAACTTTGACCAAACAGAGGAAGAAGAGACCAACCATGACCCAGGTCAGAACCACAGTCCTCTGATCCAGGACCAGGTCCAGAGTCAGTCCTCTGATCCAGGACCAGGTCCAGAGTCAGTCCTCTGATCCAGGACCAGGTCCAGAGTCAATCCTCTGATCCAGGACCAGGTCCAGAGTCAGTCCTCTGATCCAGGACCAGGTCCAGAGTCAGTCCTCTGATCCAGGACCAGGTCCAGAGTCAATCCTCTGATCCAGGACCAGGTCCAGAGTCAATCCTCTGATCCAGGACCAGGTCCAGAGTCAATCCTCTGATCCAGGACCAGGTCCAGAGTCAATCCTCTGATCCAGGACCAGGTCCAGAGTCAATCCTCTGATCCAGGACCAGGTCCAGAGTCAATCCTCTGATCCAGGACCAGGTCCAGAGTCAATCCTCTGATCCAGGACCAGGTCCAGAGTCAATCCTCTGATCCAGGACCAGGTCCAGAGTCAATCCTCTGATCCAGGACCAGGTCCAGAGTCAATCCTCTGATCCAGGACCAGGTCCAGAGTCAATCCTCTGATCCAGGACCAGGTCCAGAGTCAATCCTCTGATCCAGGACCAGGTCCAGAGTCATCCTCTGATCCAGGACCAGGTCCAGAGTCAATCCTCTGATCCAGGACCAGGTCCAGAGTCAATCCTCTGATCCAGGACCAGGTCAGAGTCAGTCCTCTGATCCAGGACCAGGTCCAGAGTCAATCCTCTGATCCAGGACCAGGTCCAGAGTCAATCCTCTGATCCAGGACCAGGTCAGAGTCAGTCCTCTGATCCAGGACCAGGTCCAGAGTCAGTCCTCTGATCCAGGACCAGGTCCAGAGTCAGTCCTCTGATCCAGGACCAGGTCCAGAGTCAGTCCTCTGATCCAGGACCAGGTCCAGAGTCAGTCCTCTGATCCAGGACCAGGTCCAGAGTCAGTCCTCTGATCCTGGACCAGGTCCAGAGTCAGTCCTCTGATCCTGGACCAGGTCCAGAGTCAGTCCTCTGATCCTGGACCAGGTCCAGAGTCAGTCCTCTGATCCTGGACCAGGTCCAGAGTCAGTCCTCTGATCCTGGACCAGGTCCAGAGTCAGTCCTCTGATCCAGGACCAGGTCCAGAGTCAGTCCTCTGATCCAGGACCAGGTCCAGAGTCAGTCCTCTGATCCAGGACCAGGTCCAGAGTCAGTCCTCTGATCCAGGACCAGGTCAGAGTCAGTCCTCTGATCCAGGACCAGGTCAGAGTCAGTCCTCTGATCCAGGACCAGGTCCAGAGTCAGTCCTCTGATCCAGGACCAGGTCCAGAGTCAGTCCTCTGATCCAGGACCAGGTCCAGAGTCAGTCCTCTGATCCAGGACCAGGTCCAGAGTCAGTCCTCTGATCCAGGACCAGGTCCAGAGTCAGTCCTCTGATCCAGGACCAGGTCCAGAGTCAGTCCTCTGATCCTGGACCAGGTCCAGAGTCAGTCCTCTGATCCTGGACCAGGTCCAGAGTCAGTCCTCTGATCCAGGACCAGGTCCAGAGTCAGTCCTCTGATCCAGGACCAGGTCCAGAGTCAGTCCTCTGATCCAGGACCAGGTCCAGAGTCAGTCCTCTGATCCAGGACCAGGTCCAGAGTCAGTCCTCTGATCCTGGACCAGGTCCAGAGTCAATCCTCTGATCCTGGACCAGGTCCAGAGTCAGTCCTCTGATCCTGGACCAGGTCCAGAGTCAGTCCTCTGATCCTGGACCAGGTCCAGAGTCAATCCTCTGATCCTGGACCAGGTCCAGAGTTAGTCATGAGTCAGAGCACCTTGGCTGTCGCTGCTCCTCGTACTTTTTGCTCCTTGAGCTTTTTATGTTACTATCTGCTGTTTTTTTCGCCGACCCTTGTTGGGCATTTCTACCTTTTTCGAACGCAGAGTGCGACAGGCGCTAGCCTGTGTACAGCACCTGTGTACAGCACCTGTGTACAGCACCTGTGTACAGCACCTGTGTACAGCACCTGTGTACAGCACCTGTGTACAGCACCTGTGTACAGCACCTGTGTACAGCACCTGTGTACAGCACCTGTGTACAGCACCTGTGTACAGCACCTGTGTACAGCACCTGTGTACAGCACCTGTGTACAGCACCTGTGTACAGAACCTGTGTACAGAACCTGTGTACAGCACCTGTGTACAGCACCTGTGTACAGCACCTGTGTGAGCGGATGCGGGCATTTCTACCTTTCTACCTTTCTGTGATTAAGTTTTAGAGCAACTGTCTTTCTGACTGCGTTGTAGATCTGCAAACATTATAAGTTGCCGGTTTAGCAGTTGACCGCTTGTCCTGAGCCTGGTTCTGCTAAAGTTTTCTTCCTTCTAAAAGGGAGTTTTTCCTTTCCACTGATGCCACTGTGCTTGCTCAGGATGGGAGACTATAGCGAAGCCAAGATTTGACTTGTTTGCTGGATTCTTTAGATAGAAAACTTTACTAGTCTAACCGGAATTTTAGTAGTGGGGGCTGCTAGCTCCCGCTAGCTCCAGCATGAATTTAGCTTTGAGAACCACGTAGCTACATTTATTGTTCGCTTACCTGCTGCCCTTGTCATCTTCCTGTGTCCTCTGGACTGTTCTGGACTCTCTCCTGTACTCCTTCAAGGTAATGCTCATTCAAGTTACCTCTCTCTGCTTTTTGTATAGCTTTCTCTGAGCCGTGGGCCTGCTGTTAGCGGCTAGCTCCGTGTTAGCTTCCACCGGCTCGACAATGTTGACCTTCTCCGCTTCGGAGCTGATTGACCTTTCTGCTCTACCCTTGTCCGAAAAACAAAAAGTCACAAATCTGGGAGTGATAATGGATCCTTCCATGAAACTCAACAGTCATGTAAACATGATCGTCAAATCCTGTTTTTTCCAGCTGAGGCGTCTGTCTAAGCTGAAGCCCATATTATCCAAAAAGCACCTGGAGACAGTGATTCACGCATTCATTACATCTAGGCTTGATTACTGCAATTCACTTCTGTTTGGCGTCAGTCAAGCCACCATTGCACGATTACAACTGGTTCAGAACGCAGCTGCCCGATTTTTAACCAGCACACGCAAAAGAGAGCACATTACACCAGTCTTGGCCTCCCTTCACTGGCTACCGGTTCATCTTCGAATCCAATTCAAAATTCTCATGTATGTCTACAAATCGCTGAACAGTCTCGCCCCCGCCTATCTCTCGGATCTGATACACCCATATGTCCCTCCACGTGCTTTGAGGTCAGAGGATCAGGTACTCTTAATAGTTCCAGAAACTCGCCTTAAGCGCAGGGGTGACAGGGCGTTCTCTGTAGCAGGCCCAAGACTCTGGAACGAGTTACCGCTGCTCATCAAACAGGCCCCCTCCCTCTCGGTTTTCAAATCCCGGTTAAAAACTCACTACTACTCCATTGCTTTCAATGCCAGCTGATTTGTATTGGATCGTTTTATTTATGATCTGCAATGTTTTTATGTTTTTCGTGTTGTACTTCATTGTCTGTGTTGCCTGTTGCGTGTTTGTTTGTCCAGCACTTTGGTGTGGACTTGTTCCTGTTGAAAGTGCTTTATAAATAAAATGGTATGGTAAAATGGTATGGTATGGTATGGTAACAACTGCTCCATTCCTCCTTCTGTTTCCACCATCAAACAACTGGGACTTCTGCGTAGACCTTGTTACATCCATAGAAGTTCTCGAAAGAAAACAGTTTATTTTAGGCAAACAAACTCTGACTCGATTGCTACTGTCTGGACTGAGAGACGTCATCAGAGCGCTGCGTCTGTAGTCCCTTGTAGTTCACAGTGCACGAAGTGGCGAGGAAAACGTGGAGTGGACTTCAGTCTGCTTAAACCGTTCAAAAAGCTCCTATTCCAACTGGTATTAAATTAGAACTTTTCAATGTTCAGTCACTATCCAACAAATCATGTTTAATTCATGATCACATTCTGGAGAAGAACTTGGACCTCATGTGTCTTACAGAAACTTGGCATAAACCGGATGTGTTCAGTTCTCTGAACGAAGCGTGTCCCTCTGGATAGGATACAGCTATCTGCAGAGAGCCCGCAGCACTGGTAGTGGTGGTGGTCTGGCTGTAATTTATCGCAGTAATTTAAAATTGTCTCATCTGTCTTCTCAGGACTTTTCTTCTTTTGAATGTCTGGCTTTCAGCTTCAAAGCCCCACTCCTGATGAATGTTATATTAATTTATAGACCTCCCAAACCGCATGTTTCATTTAACTCAGAGATGCATGACCTCCTCACTTTTTTCTGCACCTCCCCTGTGAAGACTATTTTTCTTGGCGACTTAAATATCCACGTGGACAATTCTTCTTCACCTCTGGCAACAGATTTTAAGTCTCTTCTGGACTCTCTTAATCTCACTCAACACGTTGACGCCCCTACGCACAGCAGGGGGCATACTCTGGATTTGGTGATTACAGACACTGTACTCATCAATAACTTATCTGTATATGACCTGGGTGTCTCAGACCACAGGGTCATCTCCCTGGAAGTGCCTTCTTCTTCGCCTGCTTCAAACCCAAAACGACCTATCCAGTTCCGTGACTTTAAAAACATTTCCCCTGATGTTTTGTCTGCTGATCTTCACGCCCTGACCGCTGTCAATCACTCATCTGCAGATGACTCTGTGGATTACTACAACCAATCTCTCCAGGAGCTTCTGGACCTACATGCTCCCTTGAAGTCAAGACTGGTGTCTTTCTCCCGTTCAGCCCCCTGGTACACTGATGAGCTGCGCAAGATGAAGGCAACTGGCCGTGCTATTGAGAGACGTGTAAAATCATCTGGTCTCTCTGTGCATAAGCAGGCATATAAAGAACATCAGAAAGCGTACGCCTATTCTCTTAAAGAAGCACGCTCCAAATATTATTCCAACATCAACACCTGCCCTGGAAACTCTAAACAGCTCTTCTCCACAATAACTCGTCTGCTTAATCCCATTAAACAAACTCCTGAAGACTCTGCTCAAAAATGCAACCTGTTCCTTTCGTCATTTAAAAACAAAGTTGACACTATCAGATCTCAGCTCCACAACCTCCCTGATCTTCGTTTGCCATCTACCCGTCTGCATCCTGGGACCCTGAGCAGCTTTAATGAAGTTGTTCAGAGTGAGGTGGAGACCATCATCAAGAAAATGAAGCCTTCATCCTGCGCCCTGGATCCCTTCCCCTCGTCTCTCATAAAATCCAATCACTCTGCAATAAGCCCATTAATCACTCAAATAATAAATCAGTCTCTACAATCTGGTCATGTTCCACTGCCTCTAAAAACTGCCATCATTAGGCCTCTTCTGAAAAAATCTAATTTGGATCCCGACATTTTTTCTAATTACCGCCCAATTTCACACCTCCCTTTTCTGTCTAAAGTGCTGGAAAAAGCTGTTGCTGCTCAGCTGCAGGATCACCTACAACAACACTCCCTGTATGAGAAGTTCCAGTCTGGATTCAGGGCAGCTCACAGTACAGAGACTGCATTGCTGAGGGTTACCAATGATGTCCTCTTGGCTGCTGACACTGGCTCTCCCTCCATCCTTGTCCTCCTTGACCTCACTGCAGCCTTCGACACTGTGGACCATAGTATCCTCCTCCACCGTCTTCATGTGGAGGTCGGTCTCTGTGACACTGTCCTGGACTGGTTCAAATCTTTCCTCTCCAATAGGCTGGAATGTGTTAGTCTTGGCAACGCCACGTCCCAGACAGTCTGTGTCTCCTGTGGTGTCCCTCAGGGGTCAGTTCTGGGGCCCCTGCTGTTTTCCCTTTACATGCTGCCTTTAGGTCAAATTATTAATCAGTTCAACATTTCTTTTCACTGTTATGCCGACGATACACAGCTTTACATCAGGACTGGAGCATCCTCATCTTCCCCATTGTCATCTCCATCTTCACTCACTGCCCTCTCTACCTGCCTGGAGGAAATAAGGGCATGGATGAATCAGAACTTTCTTCAATTAAACTGCTCCAAGACTGAGGCCATACTGATTGGCACCCCTCACCAGGTACAAACATCTACTATAACAACAATTTCCTTTTCTGGACAAGACATCCCCCTCTCCACCTCTGTTACAAATCTTGGAATAAAAATGGACTCTCATCTTACATTTGAAAATCACATTAAGCTTCTGTTTAAAACTTGCTTCTTCCATCTTCGAAACATCTCCAGACTTCGCCCATCCCTAACTTTTTCTGATGCTGAGAAGCTCGTCCATGCTTTTGTCTCCTCCAGGCTCGACTACTGCAACTCCCTGTTTATTGGAATCCCTGGTAAATACCTTCAGAAACTTCAATATATTCAAAACAGTGCAGCAAGGATTTTGTTGAGAGTTCGTAAATTTGAACATATTACGCCCATTCTCCATAACCTTCATTGGCTTCCTGTCACCTACAGAATTCAGTACAAAACTGCTCTCATTACACATCAATGCTTACACGGAACTTCACCAGATTATCTGAAGGATATTCTTATTCCATACTCATCCACCCGGTCTCTACGATCACAGAAAAGTAATCTACTTCACATTCCATGAACCAAATTAAGGACCATGGGAGACCGGGCTTTCAGTGTGGCTGCCCCCCGCCTATGGAACTCTCTTCCTGACTGCCTGAGAGCTCCACAGTCACTGGTTGACTTTAAGAGCGGCTTGAAGACCTTTCTTTTCAACCGAGCATACTCTACCTCCTCATGATTCTACTTTTGATCTTAGTTGAAGCTTAGAAGCTGCACCTGGACTAAAAGACTGCAGTAAAAAGAACACTGTGGTCTGACTGAAAAAATAAGCAACAAATCTAATCTGGTCTCTGGCCTTGAATTGAAGGCTGCCTACAATTCTTCTCCTGAGCTGGGAGCTGAAGGGCCCGCTGCCCTCCCAACCCCCCTCCCCCAAGAGGTTTCTGTGTGTGCGTTCTCGGTTGGAGCCGAGCTCTGAGACCAGCGAACTGCTCTTATCTGAACAAATACACACAGACTGTTCCTCCCGCCTGTCGTCAAAACTGCAACTATGTCTCGTGTGATGTGCTTAATGCTGTTAGAGTTTTTGGGACTTTATCATGGAGTGTCCTCAGGCAATCTTTGATAGACTCTCTTTTTGAATAACACAAATGATACCTATTGTGTCTTTCCTTTTTCCATATCTGATTGTGGTGGCGCGGTTTTTATACTGCTGCGACTTCGTGCGCTCGTCCCTATCCTATGATGAATGTGCGTAATCATTAACGTTGTCTTTGTGCCCCGGTGCAATGTCAAGGTCAATATTCTATTCTATTATTGATTTTACTTGTTTTGTTATTTGTTTTATTGACATTTAATTCTGTTGCACCTTGTAGCACTTTGAGATTTTCATTAATGAAAAGTGCGTTATAAATTGAATTCATTATTATTATTATTATTATTAGTCCTCTGATCCAGGACCAGGTCCAGAGTCAGTCCTCTGATCCAGGACCAGGTCCAGAGTCAGTCCTCTGATCCAGGTTCTGGTGTCTCCTCAGGTGTTTCAAAGTGTTCAGGACCTCCAGTCCACGGTGAAGAAGACCTCCTC
>JBBPBX010030177.1:17787-35361 GCA_038048925.1 Garcialebias charrua
TCCTCCTCTCTTCATCAGCTCCACCACCAGAACTTTCCCAGACCTCCTCGGTCTCTGGACTCTGTAGGGTCGGTCTTCAACTTGGACCCTCTGGACCTCCAGTCCTGCTCTTTGGGGGCTCCATGTGAAACTGATGAGAGTCGGGGGTTCTCCCAGTACCAGTTTGTCTCTCAGTTTGGGTCCAGTGGTACCAGCTCCAAGTCCCAGAACCACAGTCCAGCTGGACCTGCAGGATGTTCTGTTCCCACCGAGGACCAGGACAGCATCAGCTCAGGACCCGGGGCCCTCGCTGCAGACTTGTCCCCTGCAGGGTCCCTGCAGTCCACCAAGCCCTCAGGTAGGTCAACGTGTGGACCAGGTCCTTCACGTGGTCCACCACAAAGACCAGGTCCTTCATGTGGTCCACAACTCTGGTTCTGTCTCTCCAGGTCTGCTCAGTCCTGGTACACAAGAGAAGGAGATCCAGAACATGGCGGGCTGGACCAGAACCCCAGAGCTGCTGTCGTCAGGACACCTTGGTACGTAGCTCCAGACCTGGTCTTCCTGTTCCACGGGGTCAGGTTCTTCATCATGGTTCCATGTTCCTCTGT
Source organism: Garcialebias charrua (assembly GCA_038048925.1). Taxonomy (NCBI): domain Eukaryota; kingdom Metazoa; phylum Chordata; class Actinopteri; order Cyprinodontiformes; family Rivulidae; genus Garcialebias; species Garcialebias charrua. The sequence goes on from JBBPBX010030177.1 coordinate 18,378, forward strand.
CTGTCCAGAGAGGGGGGACAGTTTGAAGACATCCGGGGGCCCAGAGGAAAGTGATGAACTGGACTATGTGCAGTCCAGAACCACCTGACTGGGTTCTGATGTCCAGAACCACCTGACAAGGTCTGAGGTCCAGAACCACCTGACTGGGTTCTGAGGTCCACAGGAACTGGATTCTGACAGGAAGAGACTCTTCAGAGCTGTCGGGGCCTCGAGAAACAGAACTTCTTTTAAACTGGACACACATCTGATTAGAACATCCCCCTCCTCTGAGCATGTCAGATTTAACATGTGTAAAACATCCATCCATCCATCCATCCATCCAGCATCAATCCAGCCAGCCATTCATCCATCATCCATTATACCAAACCATTTTATTTATAGAGCACTTTAAACAGTGACAAGGCCAACCAAAGTGCTGGACAAACAAACATCATCCATTATCATCCATCCATCATCATCCATCCATCATCATCATCCATTATCATCATCTCTGAAAAAACAGTAGCTCCTCAACTTCATGCTCATCTGTCTTGCAATAATTTATATGAACAATTTCAATCTGGTTTCCGTCCGCTCCACAGTACTGAAACTGCACTCATTAAAATCACCATCAACCTTCTCCTTGCTGCTGACTCTGGTTTATTATCCATACTTCTTCTGTTTGATCTGGTTTATTATCCATACTCCTTCTGTTTGATCTGGTTTATTATCCATACTCCTTCTGTTTGATCTGGTTTATTATCCATACTCCTCCTGTTTGATCTGGTTTATTATCCATACTCCTTCTGTTTGATCTGACTGCAGCCTTTGACACAATTTCACACAACATTCTTCTGGACAGACTTTCAAAGTCAAAGTCAACTTTATTGTCAGATCTGCAATATGTACTGTACAGGACATACACAGGACCGAAATTGCGTTTCTCTCAGTCCCTCGGTGCAACAGTAAACATCTAAACATTGAAACACTGAAACATATAATAATAGACATAAGCATAAAATAGTAAAACTAACACTGTCCTGAGTTTTTGCATAGTGGTATAAGAGTATGAAAATTTACACCAACTCTAAAACTAAAACATTAAACATTTAATGAACATAATACTGTCCTGAGTTTTTGCATACTAGTATAAAAAAAGAGTATAAAAAGTATAACTAAAATAAACTAAAGGTTTCTAGCATTGACATTTGCAAAGTGGCAAAGCAGCGTATGAGTTAATGTGCACAGTATATGTATGAGGTAGTAGTTGATGTTGTTATAGAGGCAAAAAGTGGCATATGCAGTAAGGCACATTGGGCATCCCTAAATAAGACCGTTCAGAGCACACTGTATATGTATCAGCAGTGGTGTAGATATTAGAGTAGTGTAAATGTAAACAGTAGTAATTAAATGTAAGCAGTAGTAATAAAAGTAAACAGTATTAATAAATGTAAACAGAGAATGTAAACAGTATTATGACTATAGGCAGTGATGTAATACAAACATTAGTGCAAGTATGAGAAGTAGTGCAAACTGTATGAGCACATGACCGAGAGTTTAGTGAATAACCCGTTTGATGACACAGAGTCCAGTGTTAAAATCTTTGTGTTGTGTGGTAATGTGTGAGAAAGTTTTAGTGTTAAGGCAGTTCAAATGGGAGGGGGGCAGAGCAGGCAGAGTGTTTAGCATCCTGACTGCCTGATGAACAGAGCTGTCTCTCAGTCTGCTGGTTCGAGCCTGGAGACTCCTCAGTCTCCTCCCTGATGGCAGCAGTCTGAAGCAGCTGTGTAGTGGGTGTGTGGGATCACCTGCCATGCAGTGGGCTTTCCGAGTGAGGCGTTTGCTGTGTAAGTCCTGCAGTGAGGGCAAGGAGGTGCCCACGATCTTCTCAGCTGCTCTCACAATGCGCTGGAGGCTCTTGCGGCAGGATGCAGTACATGCACCAAACCACACAGTGATGCAGCTGGTCAGGACACTTTCTATGGCACCTCTGTAGAAGGTGCTCATGATGGGGGTTGAAGCTCCAGCCCTTTTCAGCTTGCGGAGAAAGTAGAGACGCTGGTGAGCCTTCTTTGCCAGTGATGCAGTGTTCCTGCTCCAGGACAGGTCCTTTGAGACGTGCACTCCCAGGAACTTGGTGCTGTCCACTCTCTCCACTGCGGTGCTGTTGATGGTCAGAGGGGCATGTTGGGCATCCCTCTTCCTGAAGTCCACAACAATCTCCTTTGTCTTCTCCACGTTGAGAGTGAGATTGTTGTGTCCGCACCACAAGGCCAGGCGGCTCACCTCGTTCCTGTAGTCCGTCTCATCGTTGTTGCTGATGAGACCCACCACTGTTGTGTCGTCCGCAAACTTGATGAAGTGGTTGGAGCTGTATGATGGTGTGCAGTCGTGTGTTAGCAGGGTGAATAGAAGGGGGCTCAGCACACATCCTTGTGGGGCCCCTGTGTTCAATGTGATGGTGCTAGATGTGTTACTCCCGACCCGCACTGTCTGTGGTCTCCCGGTCAGGAAGTCTAGCAGCCAGTTACACATTGAGGTGTTCAGCCCCAGACTGTCCAGTTTAAGGATGAGCTGTTGGGGGATGATGGTGTTGAATGCCGAGCTGAAGTCGATGAACAGCATTCTAACATAGGAGTCCTTCGTGTCCAGATGTGTGAGAGCTGTGTGGAGGGCAGAGGAGATGGCATCGTCGGTTGAGCGATTAGGTCGGTATGCAAATTGGAAGGGATCCAGGGAGGCAGGGAGGACAGATGTGATGCTTTTCATGACTAGCCGTTCAAAGCACTTCATCAGGATGGGGGTGAGTGCTACTGGGCGATAGTCATTGAGGCATGCGGGCGTTGCCTTCTTTGGGACAGGGATGATGGTGGTGGCTTTGAAACAGGTGGGGACGATGGCCTGGCTCAGTGAGATGTTAAAGATGTCCGTGAAGACCGTTGCGAGTTCCCTGCACAGTCCTTCAGCACACGACCAGGTATGTTGTCAGGACCAGAGGCCTTCCGGGCGTTAATCTTGATAAATGATCGCCTTACGCACCTGGCCATCAGGAGAGGGGGGGAGTTTATGTGCAGGTGTGCTGTTACTTGCCTCAAACCGAGCAAAGAACTCATTCAGTTCATTCAGCGTAGAGGTTGAGCTGTCACAGGTCTGGGGGGGTGGTTTGTAGTTTGTGATGGTCTGTATTCCCTGCCACAGACTGCGTGTATCCTTGCTGTCCTTGAAACGGTGAGCTATTTTCCTGGAATACTGCTTCTTGGCCTTTCTGATGCCCCGATCCAGGTTCTTTCTGGCTGCCCTCAGGCCCACCTGATCTCCCGCTTTGAAGGCAGCATTCCTGGCTCTCAGGAGTCTGTAAACCTCAGCTGTCAGCCATGGCTTCTGATTAGCCCGAACAGTGATGGTCTTGAGGTTAGTTACATCATCAATGCACTTGGTGATGTATGAACATACAGTGTCTGAGTACTCCTGGAGACATAAGTTGTTGTTTGTGGTAGCAGCTTCTTTGAACATACCCCAATCTGTGGTGTCAAAACAGTCCTGGAGTGCCTCTGAAGACCCCTCTGGCCACACTCGTATCTGCTTGCGGACTGGTTTTGTGACTTTCACCAGCGGCCTGTATGCTGGCTTTAGCATAACACAGATATGGTCAGAAGCACCAATGTGGGGGAGGGGGAGGGCTCTGTAGGCATTTTTCATGGTGGTGTAAACTTGGTCCAGTGTGTTGTTTCCTCTTGTTGCAAAGTTTATGTTTCTGTATGTTTTTGGAAATACACTCTTTAAATCTGCTTGGTTGAAATCACCAGCCGTGATGAGAAAAGCATCAGGGTGTGCTGTTTGCTGCTCACTGATGTGCAGATATAGTTCATTCAGTGCCTCACCTCTAACTTTGCTGTTGGAGCTTGGAGGAATATATACAGCAACAATCATAACAGCTGTAAATTCCCTCGGTAAATAAAACAGTCTGCATTTAATAATCATAAACTCCACTAAAGATGAGCAATGTTTGTGGACCACAGCAGCATCCAGGCACCATGCTTTGTTGATGTAAACACACAGCCCCCCTCCCTGTGTCTTACCTCCCTCGAGGGTTCGGTCTGCTCTGTAGCATGTTAGCTGCCCTAGCTGAACAGCATGGTCCGGAACGTTATTGTTGAGCCACGTTTCCATGAATACAAACACACAACAGTCTCTCACAGTCTTTTGTGTCGTTCGTAGCAGGCGTATATAATCCAGTTTATTGTCCAAGGAGCGCACGTTAGCCAAAACCATGGATGGGATCGCCGGTTTGTGTGGGCTAGCTGCTAGCCTAGCTCCGATACCTCCGCGCTTACCCCGCTTCTGCTTCCTGTCGCGCCGCTTGTCGCGTTTCCAATGCGGGCGCGATGGAGGGAGGCTCGGTGCTGGCTCCCAGAGCAGGTCGCAGTCACTCCGCTTGTTGCGTTTCCAATGCGGGCGCGATGAAGCGAGGCTCGGTGCTGGCTTCCAGAGCAGGCCACAGGTCCGTAGCTTCTCCTGGAGCTCGCTGTTTATTTCCAGATGAGCGGTTTTTCCAACATCAATCAGGAACTCACGGCTGTACTTGCGTTCTGAACACGTAGACATGACGGAGACGTGACGGCACATTGCGGCATGCAGGACAAAGACAAAAACACTGTGTTCTCGGGAGAGAGAGAAGCCGCAGCGAGTGCTCGCGCCGCCATCTGTCATGTACCATGACTATCATGGTGCACTAAGATTCATAACTGGCTGTGATTATCGTACCCACCACTGCACCCTGTATTCACTGGTTAATTGGACATCATTAACCTCACGCAGACTCTTCCACTGGTACATCTTCATCTTTAAATCACTTCTTGGTCTGCTGCCCTCATACATCTCCTCCTACATGTCTTTGCGTGAGTGCAGCTACAGTGTGCGCTCTCAGGACATGATTACCTGCAGTGTTCCGTCAGTGAGGACTGAACTTGGAAAAAGGGCCTTCTCCTACTCTGCTCCTGCTTCCTGGAATATCTTACAAAAAGATCTGAAGCTCTCGGCCCTGACCTCTCTAAATGATTTTCAGAATCTGTTGGAATCCTGGCAAAAACCAATGCTGATTTGTTCCTGTTTTTGATTTTGTACATCTACCTTATAATGTTTGCTAGTTTTTGCTACTTTTTCTTTTTCTTTTGTCTATTGTTTAATGTACTTGTACCATTGCTGTTCATCATTCTTTAGTTTGTAGCAGGTCGCTTTCGTAAATGAGCCCTCGAAGCTCAATAAGATCAGAGGCGTAGCCAGAATTTCATTAGGGGCGGTTCGTTTAAAAGAAATCTGGACCTTTTGATGATGATTTATTTGTTTTCTCAGGGACAGTGCACAACAATACATTGACCTACAAAAACAGGAAAGATGCATTGTGCCAGGTTATAGTAATAATACTAATTTCCGCCTGTAGTCCCCGGACAGGTTGATGTTTAACAAGAGTAACGGATTTTTGTAAGTGGATGAGAAAACCATTAAACACAAATACAGACACAATATATACTACATACATATCATACCTCGCCCCTCAAATATACCATACATAAAAAACTTTCAAAATTTCACCAGTTCTCTCACACACACACGCACTACCAGTTTGTTCACATACACACACACACACACACACACACACACACACACACACACACACACACACACACACACACACACACACACACACACACACACACACACACACACACACACACACACACACACACACACACACACACAGGTTTGTCAATGTGGTTTAGCCGGACTTTTTCGCCAAACCCGCCCGAAGGTGTAATACGGGGTCTACCCCTTCCCGAGGTCCTAGCGACCTGGGACCAAGCTCAGTGCACTCTAAAATTTTTGAAAAAAATTTGGGTCCCTTTAGCTTTCCGATAGGAGCTTCACAGCACGTTTTACCACCCAGACTCCAGTGTGGTTTACAAGGACGTCAAAAAATGTGGTTTATGAGGACAAACATGCATTATGGGGTCTTTAAAGGGACATTTAAACTCCGCCTACTTAACATAAAATTAACATAAAACACACAAATGTGACAGGACACTGCATTAGGAGAACTATTTTTTGAACTGCTTTTATTAAACAAATTATGCACATACTTTATTTACATTCACTAAAAAAACTTCAATAACAAAATCTTCAAATGTTTAAAATAAAATAAAAAATAAAAACTTAAATTCTGGTGACATATTTACATTATTATAAAACATATCAACATATACATATTTCTAAAACAAATTTTTACTTTTTCTGCAGGGTTAATCACAACACAATGTAAAGTACAGGTGATCCCCGACTTACGAGCGATGAAAGACTTCTGAGATGACATATTTACATATTATAAAACATTAACATTATAAACCTGAACATATTTCTAAAACAAAATTTACTTTATTTACAAGGTTCATCACAACACACTGTAAAGTACAGGTGATCCCCGACTTACGAGCGACGAAAGACTTCCTCAGTCTGAGATGCTGTATTCAGCTCAGTCTTATAAAGACTTCCTCAGTCTGAGGTGCTACATTCAGCTCAGTCTCATAAATAGCACCCTCTCAAAGTGGATCAAACAGTTTGCTGATGACAGCCAAAACCAGCTGCTCATATGATCACATGATTAGGCTGATGGTCCTCATTGATCATGTGAGCAACTGGTTTTGGCTGTCATCAGGAAGTCTTTATTTATAAGACTGAGCTGAATGCATCTCAGACTGAGGAAGTCTTTCGGATGAAAGACTTCCTTAGTCTGAGATACTGTATTCAGCTCAGTCTTATAAATAAAGACTTTATGATGACAGCCAAAACCAGTTGCTCACATGATCAAGGAGGACCATCAGCCTAAACATTGCCCATTTGCTACATCCATTCATTATCTTTACCCGTTTCTTCCATTTTGGGTCACGGGGGTCGCCGGTGCACATATCCAACAATCACAAGGACAAGTCTCCAGTCCATCACAGGGACACGTGGACAAGTCACCAGTCCATCACAGGGACACCTGGAAAGGTCTCCAGTCCATCACAGGGACAGCTGGACAAGCCACCAGTACATCACAGGGACACGTGGACAAGTCTCTAGTCCATCACAGGGACACGTGGACAAGTTTCCAGTCCATCACATGGACACCTGCACAAGTCTCCAGTTCATCACAGGGACATATGGACAAGTCTCCAGTCTATCACAGGGACACGTGAACGTCTCCAGTCCATCATAGGACACATGGACAGGTCTCCAGTCCATCACAGGGACACGTGGACAAGTCTCCAGTCCATCACAAGGACATATGGACAAGTCTCCAGTCCATCACAGGGACACGTGGACAAGTCACCAGTCCATCACAGGGACACCTACACAAGTCACCAGTCCATCACAAGGACATATGGACAAGTCTCCAGTCCATCACAGGGACATGTGGACAAGTCTCCAGTCCATCACAAGGACATATGGACAAGTCTCCAGTCCATCACAAGGACATATGGACAAGTCTCCAGTCCATCACAAGGACATATGGACAAGTCTCCAGTCTATCACAGGGACACGTGAACGTCTCCAGTCCATCACAGGACACATGGACAGGTCTCCAGTCCATCACAGGGACACATGGACAAGTCTCCAGTCCATCACAGGGACACGTGGACAAGTCTCCAGTCCATCACAGGGACACATTTACAAGTCACCAGTCCATCACAGGGACACGTGGATAAGTCTCTAGTCCATCACAGGGACACATTTACAAGTTTCCAGTCCATCACAGGGACACGTGGACAAGTCTTCAGTCCATCACAAGGACATATGGACAAGTCTCCAGCCAGTCTATCACAGGGACACGTGAATGTCTCCAGTCCATCACAGGGACACATGGACAGCTCTCCAGTCTATCACAGGGACACATGGAAAAGTCTCCAGTCCATCACAGGGACACCTGGACAGGTCTCCAGTCCATCACAGGGACACATGGACAAGTCTCCAGTCTATCACAGGGACACGTGGACAGCTCTCCAGTCTATCACAGGGACACATGGAAAAGTCTCCAGTCCATCACAGGGACACCTGGACAGGTCTCCAGTCCATCACAGGGATACATGGACAAGTCTCCAGTCTATCACAGGGACACGTGGACAAGTCTCCAGTCCATCACAGGGACACATTTACAAGTCACCAGTCCATCACAGGGACACGTGGATAAGTCTCTAGTCCATCACAGGGACACATTTACAAGTTTCCAGTCCATCACAGGGACACGTGGACAAGTCTCCAGTCCATCACAAGGACATATGGACAAGTCTCCAGCAAGTCTATCACAGGGACACGTGAATGTCTCCAGTCCATCACAGGGACACATGGATAGCTCTCCATTCTATCACAGGGACACATGGAAAAGTCTCCAGTCCATCACAGGGACACCTGGACAGGTCTCTAGTATGTCACAAGGACACGTGGACAAGTCACCAGTCCATCACAGGGACACCTACACAAGTCACCAGTCCATCACAGGGACACCTGGACAGGTCTCCAGTCTATCACAAGGACATATGGACAAGTCTCCAGTCCATCACAAGGACATATGGACAAGTCTCCAGTCCATCACAAGGACATATGGACAAGTCTCCAGTCTATCACAGGGACACGTGAACGTCTCCAGTCCATCACAGGACACATGGACAGGTCTCCAGTCCATCACAGGGACACATGGACAAGTCTCCAGTCCATCACAGGGACACGTGGACAAGTTTCCAGTCCATCACATGGACACCTGCACAAGTCTCCAGTTCATCACAGGGACATATGGACAAGTCTCCAGTCTATCACAGGGACACGTGAACGTCTCCAGTCCATCATAGGACACATGGACAGGTCTCCAGTCCATCACAGGGACACGTGGACAAGTCTCCAGTCCATCACAAGGACATATGGACAAGTCTCCAGTCCATCACAGGGACACGTGGACAAGTCACCAGTCCATCACAGGGACACCTACACAAGTCACCAGTCCATCACAAGGACATATGGACAAGTCTCCAGTCCATCACAGGGACATGTGGACAAGTCTCCAGTCCATCACAAGGACATATGGACAAGTCTCCAGTCCATCACAAGGACATATGGACAAGTCTCCAGTCCATCACAAGGACATATGGACAAGTCTCCAGTCTATCACAGGGACACGTGAACGTCTCCAGTCCATCACAGGACACATGGACAGGTCTCCAGTCCATCACAGGGACACATGGACAAGTCTCCAGTCCATCACAGGGACACGTGGACAAGTCTCCAGTCCATCACAGGGACACATTTACAAGTCACCAGTCCATCACAGGGACACGTGGATAAGTCTCTAGTCCATCACAGGGACACATTTACAAGTTTCCAGTCCATCACAGGGACACGTGGACAAGTCTTCAGTCCATCACAAGGACATATGGACAAGTCTCCAGCCAGTCTATCACAGGGACACGTGAATGTCTCCAGTCCATCACAGGGACACATGGACAGCTCTCCAGTCTATCACAGGGACACATGGAAAAGTCTCCAGTCCATCACAGGGACACCTGGACAGGTCTCCAGTCCATCACAGGGACACATGGACAAGTCTCCAGTCTATCACAGGGACACGTGGACAGCTCTCCAGTCTATCACAGGGACACATGGAAAAGTCTCCAGTCCATCACAGGGACACCTGGACAGGTCTCCAGTCCATCACAGGGATACATGGACAAGTCTCCAGTCCATCACAGGGACACGTGGACAAGTCTCCAGTCCATCACAGGGACACATTTACAAGTCACCAGTCCATCACAGGGACACGTGGATAAGTCTCTAGTCCATCACAGGGACACATTTACAAGTTTCCAGTCCATCACAGGGACACGTGGACAAGTCTCCAGTCCATCACAAGGACATATGGACAAGTCTCCAGCCAGTCTATCACAGGGACACGTGAATGTCTCCAGTCCATCACAGGGACACATGGATAGCTCTCCATTCTATCACAGGGACACATGGAAAAGTCTCCAGTCCATCACAGGGACACCTGGACAGGTCTCTAGTATGTCACAAGGACACGTGGACAAGTCACCAGTCCATCACAGGGACACCTACACAAGTCACCAGTCCATCACAGGGACACCTGGACAGGTCTCCAGTCTATCACAAGGACATATGGACAAGTCTCCAGTCCATCACAAGGACATATGGACAAGTCTCCAGTCCATCACAAGGACATATGGACAAGTCTCCAGTCTATCACAGGGACACGTGAACGTCTCCAGTCCATCACAGGACACATGGACAGGTCTCCAGTCCATCACAGGGACACATGGACAAGTCTCCAGTCCATCACAGGGACACGTGGACAAGTCTCCAGTCCATCACAGGGACACATTTACAAGTCACCAGTCCATCACAGGGACACGTGGATAAGTCTCTAGTCTATCACAGGGACACATTTACAAGTTTCCAGTCCATCACAGGGACACGTGGACAAGTCTTCAGTCCATCACAAGGACATATGGACAAGTCTCCAGCCAGTCTATCACAGGGACACGTGAATGTCTCCAGTCCATCACAGGGACACATGGACAGCTCTCCAGTCTATCACAGGGACACATGGAAAAGTCTCCAGTCCATCACAGGGACACCTGGACAGGTCTCCAGTCCATCACAGGGACACATGGACAAGTCTCCAGTCTATCACAGGGACACGTGGACAGCTCTCCAGTCTATCACAGGGACACATGGAAAAGTCTCCAGTCCATCACAGGGACACCTGGACAGGTCTCCAGTCCATCACAGGGACACATGGACAAGTCTCCAGTCAATCACAGGGACACGTGGACAAGTCTCCAATCCATCACAGGGACACATTTACAAGTCACCAGTCCATCACAGGGACACGTGGATAAGTCTCTAGTCCATCACAGGGACACATTTACAAGTTTCCAGTCCATCACAGGGACACGTGGACAAGTCTCCAGTCCATCACAAGGACATATGGACAAGTCTCCAGCCAGTCTATCACAGGGACACGTGAATGTCTCCAGTCCATCACAGGGACACATGGACAGCTCTCCATTCTATCACAGGGACACATGGAAAAGTCTCCAGTCCATCACAGGGACACCTGGACAGGTCTCCAGTATGTCACAAGGACACGTGGACAAGTCACCAGTCCATCACAGGGACACCTACACAAGTCACCAGTCCATCACAGGGACACCTGGACAGGTCTCCAGTCCATCACAGGGACACATGGACAAGTCGCCAGTCCATCACACGGACACCTGGACAAGTCACCAGTCCATCACAGGGACACGTGGACAAGTCTCCAGTCTATCACAGGGACATCTGGACATGTCACCAGTCCATCACAGGGACATCTGGACATGTCACCAGTCCATCACAGGGACACCTGCACAAGTCTCCAATCCATCACAGGGATATCTAAAACCTTTCAGCCTCTTTCCCAATGATTTTAACCCGAGTGAAATGGCTGTAGAGCTTCTGTTCAACCGTTGACAAACCCATGGCATCATCTTCATGGAGCTTGGTGGTGTCACGCTCCATAAAACTTTGTAGGTGCATCTTTGAAACCTCTCCTGCTCGTCTACAATTGAACACAATGACCTGTGCAAGTGTAACTTTTACAAGTTCTGCATAAGTCTGGGGGCTGGCATCATCTTTCAAGGTGCTAAATGCATTTTCTCCTGATTTATTCAGATGCTGATGCAGAAGCTTAAAATCTTCAGTGAATGATAATGTTAATGGCCTTATTGTACTTGGCATGATTTATAGTGCTCCAGCCACTATTAGACACCATCTCTGACCATTCCTCGGTCCGAGGTGCTGCATTCAGCTCAGTCTCATAAATAGCACCCTCTCACAATGGATCAACCAGTTTGCTGATGACAGCCAAAACCAACTGCTCACATGATCAAGAAGGACCTGCAAACTGGTTGATCCACTGTGAGAGGGTGCTATTTATGAGACAGAGCTGAATGCAGCATCTCAGACGGAGGAAGTCTTTCGGATGAAAGACGAAACATTTCTATTTTTTTGTTTTGTTTTGGAATGTCCAGAGGACCAGACTTGTTTTTTTAGATACAGTAACACATCTATAAGTTTTGTTTCCGTTTTTGTCTCATTTCAGTTATTCCCCGGTTTCTCACAAAGTCTCTTATATTTTGAACTGTTCTTTGATCCAACACAGGGCTCTCAACCATCTTACAGTGGCTGCATTCATTCTTACTGGCCAGTTTTCCTTTACTTATGTGCCTTCTGAAATGACGCATTACAGCAGCCACTTCAGCATTCGACCAACTTCTCTTTGTTACTCTTCTTGGTCCTGGGCTTGAGTTTTTCGCTAGAAAACAAGGAGGAAACAAAAAAATGTATATTTAGTAGTTGGGCAACTCAAAATTCATCAGAACTTTAGACAAATAATTTATCAGATTACAGGCTGAGGGAAAATCATAAAAATCAACATTAACATTTTATTTTGTTACATGTTTTACCCATGATACATAAATACATTGGACCAAATGGTGTCAATGTGACGGACTAAAAATCTTAGAGTTTAAAAGGAAAATACAAAGAAATTAGTAACAACTAAAGACTTTTCATCCATGTTTTCTTTCTGCTTCTACCTTCTTCAAGGTTCACCACAGTATGCATGAAGTCAACATTAGTTCTAAAACGGCTGTTATTTTAGAACTAATGTTAACTTCATGTATCAGTGCCTATCGTAGATGATGGTCATTGATAGGCTATTATGAGGTTTCACTTTTTTAACTAAAATGTGGATTTTACATAAATGTAGACTTTATTTTACTTACTTTTTGACTATCATTCATAATCATTGTAGTCAACAACTTGTTCTCATGTATCTTGGCAGCTTTTGAGTTTTAAAAATTGTGAAAAAAATGGAAAGATTGAAACAAATGACTATTGTTTTACAACAAATGTCCTACTTGATGCAACCTGGGCTTGAACCTGCCACCTCAGGACTATGAGACCATGGCAATGACCACCGAGCTACCTCATCCACCCCCGCCATGCATATAAATATGTTTTTGGATTTTTTTGTCTTCCATCTCTATGTATAGTATTTTGACTTTATGCTCTTCCTCATTAAACTCTGCCTTACCTTTAGTTGAAGGGACAGCTTCATCCATTTTGGATGATGACACTTCTAGAAAACATAACACAAAAGTTTAAAAAAAAATCCTGATACATGCTTAATAATCCAGGTACAAAAAAATTACAAGGTTAAGTCAGGTCCTTATTCTTATTTACTGAATAATTCGTCCAGAGGACCGGACTTAACCTCGTTGTTTTGTTTTATTTTTTGAATGTCCAGAGGACCAGACTTAGCTTTTTTTTAAATATTTTTCTAACTGGATTATTAAGCATGCATCAGGGTACTCGTTTAAAAAAGTCTTGTCATGGGAACGTATGAAATTTGGGTTGAAATAACGTACCATCATCATTATTGTCATGGATGTCAACAGTTGTTGTAGAGTTTGTTGCAGCTTCCACAGGCTGGTCAAGCGTCTCCTCAGGCATTTCTTCGCACTCTTCTGATGGGACTTGTACTGGGACTTGTACTTCATCATTGTCATCTGATTCATTCTCACTTTCCATCTCTTCAGCATCACTTAATTGAATTTCATCTGAGAAAATTCCATTTTAAAATTCAAATTCATTAATTCATTCAACCTTTAATTATACAGGTTAATCACACTGAGCCTTACGGACTGATTTGCAATAGAGACTTGAATTTAACAGAGTGATGACAATAGTGGACTACAAAGAACCTTAAAGGATTTGTACAAATTGAAAAATTTAAATATACATCAGTGTTTCCCCTAGTTAACTTGCCATGGCGGGGTGCTCATCTCATCCATGATTTTTCTTGATGGGTAGGGATGGAGACATGTTTGAGCAAATCTTATACAACAGTTTTTGAGCAGGGGTGGGGGGAGGGTGCATTCAGCATGAGGGAAGAGGCATCTTTAACTTTTTAGCTAGGGAGCCTGTATTTCATACTGCTACCTTAGTGCTATATCAGTGCCGGGTGGGAGTGGGAGGGGGGCAAGTTCACTTTGGTAGGCGGGGCGCTCAGTTCTGTTGACGTGGTGGGGCAGCACCCTGCTTCTATAATGGTAGGGGAAACACTGTACATTAACTCAAAAGGAAAGCATGTCCTAATTTTTGACTAAAAACATTAAAAACTGGACAATCAGTTTTCTAGTATATTCAAAAAAAGTTGTGACTCTAAACAAATTGTGAATAAAAACTGAATGCAATGATGTGGAGATGGCAAATGTCAATATTTTATTGGTAATGGAACATAGATGATAGATCAAAAGTTTAATCTGAGTAAATGTAAAATTTTAAAGAAAAAATGTTGATTCAAAATTTCACATTGTCAATAAATCCCTAAAAAGTGGGGACAAGTAGCAATAAGTGGGTGGAAAAAGGAAATTGAGCTTATAACGAACAGCTGGAAGACCAATTAACACTAATTAGGTAAATTGACAACATGACTGGGTATAAATAGAGCTTCTCAAAGTGTCAGTGTCTCTCAGAAGCCAAGATGGTAAGAGGAACACCAATTCCACCATTGTTGCGCAAAAAGATTGTGCAGCAATACCAGAATGGTGTTACCAGCATAAAATAGCAAAGACTTTTAAGTTATCATCATCAACCATGCATAACATCATCAAAAGATTCAGATAATCTGGAACAATCGCTTTGCGTAAGGGTCAAGGCCGTAAATCTCTACTGGATGCTCGTGATCTCCGGGCACTTAAACGTCACTGCACCTCAAACAGGAATGCTACTGTCAAGGAAATAACAGAATGGGCTCAGAAATACTTCCAGAAAGCATTGTCAGTGAACACAGTCCACCGTGCCATCCGCCATTGCCAGCCAAAACTCTACAGTGCAAAAGGAAGCCATTTCTAAGCAAGCTCCACAAGCTCAGACGTTTGCACTGGGCCAGGGGTCATCTAAAATGGAGTGCGGCAAAATGGAAAACAGTTCTGTGGTCAGATGAGTCACAATTTGAAGTTCTTTATGGAACACTTGGATGCCATGTCATCCGGACCAGAGAGGACAAGGATAGCCCAAGTTGTTATCAATGCTCCGTTCAGAAGCCTGCATCACGGATGGTATGGGGTTGCATGAGCGCTTGTGGCATGGGCAGCTTACATGTCTGGAAAGGCACCATTAATGCAGAGAACTATGTTCAGGTTCTAGAACAGGGATCTGCAACCTTTATGATCAAAAGAGCCATTTCTGCCCCTTTGTTCAATAAATTAAACATTTCCGGAGCCACAATACCTGCTACAACTGGGATTCTCAACTGGTGACACACAGACCACTTTTAAGTTTGTTAGAGGACAATTTTCTGACCGGTAGTTTTCTGGCCATTGTAAAGCTGAAAATATCTAATGATTTGTTGATATTTTTACATTTTAAGATTAAAAAAGACCATATTATCATAAAGAAGGAAAAATAATGTGATCTTTCCCAATTAAAAAATAAAATAATGAACTATGCAGGTCTAGGTAAATTATTTTAATTGTGGAAAAATTAAATATCCTACTTTGAATAAATAAAGTTAACTTATGTTTTACTCCTTCTATTAGTTCTAGTATTCACACATTTGCAAAGGAAATGACAGGAAAAACTGCTAAAACTAGCCCTTTTTGTTGTTATAAGAACAAATAAAATTCAGTTTAAAGTTAGTTTTGATCAAAGCTTGGAAGAGCCACTGCTGAGGGACCAAAGAGCCGCATGTGGCTCCAGAGCCGCAGGTTGCAGACCCCTGTTCTAGAACAACATATGCTCCTATCTAGACGTCATCTCTTTCAGGGAAGACCCTGCATTTTTCAACAAGATAAGGCCAGACCACATTCTGCAGCAATCACAACATCATGGCTACGTAGGAGAAGGATCCGGGTACAGAAATGGCCAGCCTGCAGTCCACATCTTTCACCTATAGAGAACATTTGGTGCATCAAAAAAAGGAAGGTGCGACAAAGAAGACCCAAGATGATAGAAACAGTTAGAGGCCTGTATTAGACATGAATGGGAGAGCATTACTATTTCTAATCTTCAGAAACTGGTCTCCTTTGTCCCCAGACGTCTGTTGAGTGTTGTAAGAAGAAGGTGGGATGCCACACAGTGGTAAAAATGGACTTGTCCAACAAACTTTTTTGGAATTTGTTGACGCCATGAAATTTTGAAACAACAAATGTTTCCCTTAAAATGATCTATTCTCTCAGTTTAAACTTTTGATCTGTGATTTGTTCTATTCAGAATTTGTTTACTGTCCCAAAAGTTTTTATAACCCAGTTTGTATAATAAATATACAAACGTAACAAAGACCTGTTGAAGATTCTCAGTCATCGAGGACATGATAAAATAAAAAGTGTTCAATAAGAAACAACTGGACTTTTATTTGTAGCAGAAGATGTTTTGCCCTTCATCCAAAATGCTTCCTTTATTCTAAGAGCAGACAGAGTGAAGTTATAAATGCTGAGAGACGGATCTCTCAGCATTTATAACTTCACTCTCACAGTCTGCTCTTAGAATTGAGAAAGCCTTTTGGATGAAGGGCGAAACGTCTTCTGCTACAAATAAAAGTCCAGTTGTTTTTTTATTGAACACATTTTTTTGATTGTAACAAAAACCTCGGTACATACCAGGCAACTAGGTAATTAGTCATTTCATTATAAAGCCAGGTTGCATAGGTACCAGGTACATACCAATTGAGTACAAGATAACATGTCATTTTATAGAATAGTCTGGTACAAAATATACATACCGGTTAAATAACCAGTATGCTACCAGTATCTGGTATGTACCTTTCTGTATTTTGTATTAAAAGTTCTTCCATATTTTTTTCAACCTGTAAAAGATTGGTTAAAATTAATCTTTGTGAAGTTTTGATACTTAAAAT